>JARNGD010000042.1:0-220019 GCA_031001845.1 Achaetomiella virescens
ACCCTAACCCTAAACCCTAACCCTAACCCTAACCCTAACCTAACCCAACCCTAACCTAACCCTAACCCTAACCTAAACCCTAACCCTAACCCTAACCCTAACCCTAACCCTAACCCTAACCCTAACCCTAACCCTCTTGCGCTATCCTTAACTATCTAGTGAATTAACTAGTACCGGTTGTTGGCCTATAATGCTTAGTCCTATAAGCCCTTTAAAGGCTCTTCTATAAAGGGGTTAACTAGGGGGTCTAATTTCCGCTATATCGTCTGTCTTCTATCTTAATCGCTATTCTTAACGAAGGTATACCTCGCTCGAACTATTATAACGTTAGCTTTCTTCCCTATTGCCGATAGGAGGGCCCGACCTAGGTTTAGTATACTAAGATATAGTTCCTCTTAGCCTTTAGTAGTTAGAAGATACCTAGTAAGGCGCTTATCGAACTCGTCTATTAGCATATCTTGTTCTCTCCTCGAGAGGGCGTCTAGTACTACTACTTCTTTACTAGGCTAGTATTTTAGTATAAAGTTATATTAGGCGAGGACCTCTACCTAACGAACTTATCTCTTACTTAGCTATCTCTTCTTCTAGAAGTATTCGAGGTTCTTATAGTCCGTCTAGACTTCGAATAACGGTACGCCTATAGTTCGGCGTCCTACTACTCTAAGCACTATACTATAGCTAGGAGTTCCTTATTATAAATCAGGTAGTTGTACTTAGCTAGGCTATTCTTCTTTAAAAAGAATGTAATAGGCTATAGGACTCCTTCGTCGTTATACTAGGATAGAGCCCCTCTAATAGCGTACCCTAATAAGTCTATCTCTAGTACTTTTCCGTTCTAGGTCCTATTACGCTAAAACTAGGGCTCTAATTAAGAGAGCCTTTAGCCTTTAGAAGGCCTCTTTATATAGTAACTAGATAAAGGGTATACCTTTCTTCGTAGTCTATTAGGGGGATTGCTATATTAGAGAACCTAGAAAAATCGTAGTAGTAGTTAGCGAACCCTAAGAAGCTATACCCCCTTAACCATCTAAGGGCGCTCCTATAATTTATGGCCTCGACCTTCTTAGGGTTAGCCCGAATGCCCTTACTAGCTTCGATAATAAATCTAAAGTATTTAACGCTCTTGACTTCAAATATATATATTATATCGACTTATAAGCCTATATCGAGGAGCCTTTTTATAACTATTTAGACCTTCTTCCTATAGTTAGAAAGGGAGCTATCTAAATAGATCAATATATCGTCGATATAAGCCAAGTAGAACTTCTAGGTATTCTTATAATATATAGTTGATATATCGCTAGAAGGTAGCTAGGGCGCCTATTAAGCTAAAAGGGGTAACTAGCTACTTGAATAATCTATACTAGATACGAAAGGCCGTTTTCCACTTATCTCCCTCTTTAATCTAGATCTTATAGAATACCGCGATTATATCTAGTTTCGTAACTATTTTGCCTTCGATAAGGACCTTAATATCTTAGTAATTAGAGGAAGGGGGTATCGATCCTTCTAAATAATCTTATTTAGCCTATAGTAGTCGATATAGAAGTAGAGGCCCCTAGCTTCTTGACGAAGAGTATTAGCTAAAGTAGGAGAGCTGCTTATATAGATAAAGTTCTTATCTAGGAGCTCTATAAAGGTCTTCTATAGGATAATTAATTCCTCGTATAAATACTATATAGGGGTCCCTAGGGAGGGGTCTTATCCTAGCTATTAGTATCCTTTTCTAAGAGGATTTTATAGTCGATATGCTCGATATAGTAGGAGTTAGTCGGCTTATATCTAATCGAATAGAGGAAGGAAGTTATAGTAGTAGCTTGCAGCTTCTTATAAGGGTCGCTATACTTTTTGGGGCGAGGGCTTTCTCGATATCTATAAGGCTTACTATAAAAATTCGTATACCCTCCTTCTAGTTAGAGGGGCGGTATCGTCTTGCCCTATAAACTAGGGCTCTAAAGACGCTCGCTATATATTATTATATAGGGAAGTTGACCCCCTTATTATAGCTCCGCTCCTTACTACTAACCTAAAGAGCCTATATAGATCTCGTTTCTTATAGGCATAACTTCTACTTGTTTAGCCCTTATCTAGGGTCTTCTAAGGACAATATCCTCTACTTAGTTAATAATATAGAGGAATACCCTCTTTTGCTTATAACTATCGATATCTAGAGCAAGGTATATTATATTAGTGATTACTCCCCTAATAATAGTCTTAAGCTGCTCGAGGTCAGGGGACAATAGGAATATATAGGAGGTATAAGCGTCGAATAAGGGCTCTATTAATCGTACTATAGTAGAAGTAACTAGAATCGATCAAGGCCTTAGTATATAAGATACTATTAATCCTAAAGTTAATATAGACTAGTAGCTTATCTATTTTCTTTTTAGCCTTCTTCTAAGCGCTCCGCCTCTAAATACTCCTAGCAACGACTTCTATAGGAGCTATTCTTTTAACTCCTCGTCCTTTTTTCTATCTAGTTAGGTATCTAGTTTAGAATCTACTAAGTCTTTACTATAGGAAGCTTAGGAGTTGCCTTTTTAATATACGCCTAAGGTCTAGGGCGCCTTAGTAGGAGAAGGGGGTACTCTATACTCTAGTAGCCTTTCTATCTATATTATATATAAGCCCTCCCTTTACTGCTATTAGATCTCCTCCTCGCTCGCTAGCTTAGCCCTCTTGCCTACTAGTTCCTGATTCTATCTCTAAATAGCCTTATTAACCCTAGTAGGCTCCTATTCTATTATTAGTAAGGTGTATAGAAAGGGGGCGTTTTGCTCTAGGCGAGGTTCTAGCCTACCTATCCCTCTAGTTAGGTAAAGGGCTTTATACTTATAGTTAGCTAAAGGCGTTATATAGTAATTAGGAGGCTTCCTAGTAGCTTTCCTCTAGGAAAGTCTCTAGGCATTAATATTAGCGCTAAGACTATAAAGCTCTTGGACGAACCTATATAGTCTATTGGCAGGTATAGCATTAAGATAGGTAGTCCGTTATCTCGTTGTTGAGTCTTCTAGAGATAATTAATCTAGACTATATTAGGCTATATAGTACCCTATATCGGCTAGTTGCTTCTCGAACCTTATAAAACGCTATAAACGACTCCCTCTTACCCTAGGTTATATTATTAAGGTCGTTAAACGTATATTAAGCAATGTTAGGGTCCTTATATCGAGGTTAGGTACTAGAGGAAATCTGCTAGGTTATATATACTATTTAGGCTACCGCTCTTATAAAACGCTACTACTATTGACTAGGGCCTATCCCTAAGCTAAGAGTAGATATAAGTAAATTAGTTAGTAGGGGATCTAAGGAGGTATCTATTATATATAGTTTACCTTCTATTTCCAACCTCTAGTTCTAGTATTTCTTCTGATTACTATCGAAGTGCGGGGGGTCTAGAACGATTATCTTCTTCTTCGTTTAGCTAGAGGGAGAAGGTAGTAATATAGTGGCTTAGGGGGCTATTAGTAGCGTTAGGGCTCGAGGCGTAGTCCTTAGAGTAGTTATAGGTTTGCTAGATTCTCCTAGAGGGTCTAGATTTATAGTTAGGTTGCTTCTCTCTTATTGGCCTATTTAGCCTAGATATACTCGATTTAGCTTATTATCCGAGTTATTATCTATATTAGCTATTAGACCCTATCCTAGAGCTCGACGGATAGGTCTATTGATATTATAGCTTTCCTTCTCTTCCTACTATCCTGCTAGATAGTACCTTACTATTTAACGTACGGCTTAACTAAGCCTGTAGCTTATATCTTATAGGCGACGTTATAGCTTATTTAGTCTCTTTATTAAGGTCTCGCTCTTTATTTAGCTAGACTAAGTTGCTAGTATCTTATAGTCGTAGTATCCTAGTCGTGCCTAGCTACTCAGCTCCTTTAGGCTCGAGGTTATAGCCCTTATAGCGTAATAGTTAGGAATCTAGGATTTACTAGTAGTCCTCCTATAGGGTTACTACCCTTAGGCTGCTCTTCGCTCAATTAGGCCTATAGGCTAGTATCTTGTAGAACCTCGATACTTCACCGCCTTAGTAATAGCGCAAGTATAGTCTAGCTACCTCGTTAGTAGCTCGAATCGGCCTAGTAATGTTCCGTCGCCTCGTTGATAACGTAAATGCTCTGATACTTCTCTATATTTGACGACAAAAGAAGTAAGTTCAGTGTAATATAATAGTCCTAGGAGTATATTGCAACTAGCTAGTGACGACTCTATAAGTATACTAAACTTAGGGAAAGAACAAGGAAAAGAGGGGAAATAGCTATTCTAGTAGTGAGCGCTCCCTATAACTAGAGGGAGGCTATAGGTCATATCGTCGCCTGAATGCCTGGCGCCGTTGTTAGGGGCAATAAGCCTAGGGGTTCGGGGGCGCTGGGCCGGGGCGCCGGGCCTGGCTCTTTGGCCGAGGGCCGCCGAGGCCCACATCGGGCTCAGCCCGTTACACTTAAGATCACCTGACGGCTATTAATAGCCTTCTACCTAGAAACCGACAGCGCAACGGAACGAGCCAACCAGGTATTAGAGTACTACCTTCGCTGCTATATAATATACTAGCAAGACGACTAGGCGGACCTATAGCTAGTAGCAATACTAGCTATTAATAACCGGACTATAACATCGATAGGAATTAGCCCCTTTTTCCTAACGTATAGTTACGATATAGACCTTCTCAACCTAACTAACGGGCGAGAGTCGTTGCGTACTACTAGGAGGTCCCTAGTAGCTCGCGGCAAAGCTTTTGTCGCTAAGCTTAGGGAAGTAATAGAGGTAGCGTAAGCCGCGATAGCTATAGTATAAGAACGATAAGAGGAGTATACTAATCGGGATAGATAGGTTGCCGAGCAATTTCGTATAGGGGATAAGGTATAGTTACGCCTGAAGAACGTTAAGACTAGCAGGCCCTCGAAGAAGCTCGATTAGCTTAATACCAAATATATAGTCATGGAACTAGTTGGCTTATACGCCTGCCGCCTAGATATACTACTAGGCATCTACAACGTCTTCTATATTATATAGTTGAAAAGAGCCGGCGATGATCTACTACTATCGTAGGAGCAAGACGATACCCAACTACTAGCAATCGTCCTAGAAGACAGCCTAGACAGCGAAAAGGAATAGCGGGTTAAGGAGATACTCTAAGCTAAGACAATAAGAGCCGGAACTAGAGTGCAAGTCAAGTAGATAGGGCTACGTATAGCCTATATAGGAACTACTAAATGCCTTCCTAGAGACGGAAGCCCTAGACCGTTTTAAGGCTATATATAGGAAGTTGATAGTGAACGATTCTCCCCTGGGAGAGGAGGGGGGTAATATAATGGGCTAAGCCCTATAGTAGCCTCGGCGACCCTCACCCCCTGCATAAGCCCTGCATAGTCGGCATCGTCCTTATGCCCGCGGCCGGCCCCGCCCAGAGCGGTTGTAAGAGACGAGCAATATATAGGCGAGGCTCAAGAGCGCTGGCAAATACTACTCAATTCTGCTAATCGAAAGCTGAGGAGGAGAGAGGGAAAGGTAGGAATATAGGCCCCGCGATGCGTAGGAAAAGGGGGAACCCCCTACTAGGAAGCTATTCCTAGTACGGAAGCGTACTTACAACCCCAACCCTAGGTATACCTTTAGTACGCCTTGGGTACGCCCTAGGTATGCTCTCCGTTACAACCCCCTCCTCTAAAAAAGCTCGCCTCGAGCTTTACTAGCTAGAGAGGTCGAAAGCAATACCCTATACTATATTGTCAAGCCGACTACAAGATCGTCGTTTCGGGCCTCATTTCTTCTATTGCGAGTGCTATAGGCGCCGGCCCTCGGCTACTAGCCTATTATCATCTAGGTAAGGTTCCGCGTACTAGTCCTCGGCTATAGCCAGCAACTACTCGTTGAGCCGGATCGGGGGCCTAGCCTAGTCCAGGTAGTTATTATAGAATCGCTTTAGGGCTGCCGGCGTATTCTAGAAGTCCGACGCCAGATACTAAGTCGGGTCCAGGTCCTAGCTACGCTACTAGGCTTAGTACTATAGCTTGCTATAATAGGTCCAGCTAGCGAGGATCCTTTCGACTTCCTATTCCTCTTAGCTAGCTATATCTTTATTAGGCGGATTCTTAGCAGCTTGCCCTAGTAATGGATTGTTTAGGTACCGCTATAGCTAGTTAGCTATAAACTCGGTCGATCTACGCCAGGATTCTAGAAGTTCGAGCTAGTAGGCCCCTATAGTAGTCTTCTTAAGGATCCTATAGTATTGCTATAATAGGGAAGGATAACTTGTCGCTTAGCTAGCTAGTTAGTTCGGGGGACTACTTAATAATAACTATATTATCGCGCGACATCGAAATCTAGCTCGCGATAGTATTAATTCACTTGCCCTACCTATTTCTCTTAGGCCTTCGTAATTATCTGCCGGGTATAGTCGATATAACCCTAGATCTAGCGGGCTACCTCTTACGCCAATTCGTAGTTTAGTTGCTCCTAAAGGTCGTCGAAATCCTACATTCGGGATTCCTAGTCAAATAGCATCGGTATTAGGAAGCTAAATAAACCTTATACGGCTATAATCTAATACTATTATATAGAAGGCCTATCTAGATAGCGTCGAGAGCCGGGATTATATAAGACTAGTTATCTTAAAAGTAGCTAACAAATAGCCTCAACTACTAGTTAATATATTGATTAAGGTTTTCGACCTGCCTAGTAGTCTAGGAGTGCCCTACTATAGCTAGCTTCTATTCGATTCTAAGGATCTAGGATAGCTCGTCGGTAAACTCGGCTTAGAACTATAGCCCTTAGTCGCTAATAATCTCCTTTAGTAAGCTATATACTTGATATAGGCCCTTATAGTATATCTTCCCTATATCGCGGGTAGTAGCGCTTCTCTTATATAGAATAGTCTATAATGCCTTTATTAGTCGATTGATTATAACCAATGCATTATTATAACTATAGCGGTCTAGCGGCAGTTCGTTGACATCTATAACTAAATATTGCTAGGCCTATTATAGTAGCGGGATTGGCTATAATAGCCTAGGGGTCTTATTACGCAAATCCTTTGACGATCGGTATAATATATAATTATCGATAAAGATCTAAATATCGCCGCTTATCCTCGGCTACTAGTACTAGGCGGCTACTAGCTTCTTAGTCTTACTCTAGCTAGGGTACGCTATAACTAGTCGGCTATATACCTTCTAGATGACCTAGGTCCTTAAGTATCTAGCTATAGGTATAATTAGTCTACTACTATATAGGAGTAGCTAGTCGCCTAGGAGGGCGAACTTGGAGTAGCCCGTATACGCTTAATCGCGCCACTTGTCTAACTCGGGTAATATATAGTTAGCCTCTAAGAGATTGTCAACTAGTTAGAAACTAGAGCCTAGCGGTAGGGCAATACCTTTGTCGAGGGCTATAATCGTTACGGCTATTGGCTCCTATATAGCCTAGCCCCTAGCCTATACTAGGGCGAAAATTTACATTATATAATATACCTCGCATTTAGCCTTCTATATAGCGGCGTCTTCCGTCTTCTAGGAGAGGGCGTTAGTAGTAGCGTTCTTACTTCCTAGCTAGTATATAATATAGAAGTTGTACTACGAGAGTAGCTCGGCCTATCCTACCTAGTGGATATTTAATAGCCTCTTTATATTAAAGTACTTTAATGCTTTATAGTTGGAAATAATTAGAAAAGGCTCTTCGCTCTATAGACTAATTAGTTCGGCCCTCTAATACTATAAGGCCCGAACTACGGCTAGGAGCTCTTATCGTAGATATAGTAGTTAAGCTTAGCGCCCTATATCGTCTCTAAGAAGTAGGCTATAGGGTACTACTAGCTATTGTCCTACTTCTAGGATAGTACTCCTATAACTATGCCTTATAAAGCATTAGTTTTAATATAGGTTAGCTAGCTATACTAAAAGTAGGCTAGAACTAGTCTAGCGAGGAGGCACTCCTTTAGCTCCTCGAATATATATTAGCAATCTTATGTCTAAATAAAGGGGGCGTCCTTCTTAATTAAGTTGGTTAGGGGATAGGCGATATACCTATACTTATAGACAAAATAGTAATAGAAGTTATAGAAGCTAAAGGATTATACCTACTTGATAGTAATTAGAACCTCCTAATTACGGACCGCTTCTAGCTTCTAGGGGTTAAGAGTAATGCCATTAGTCCCGATAATAAACCTAAGGAACTTAGTATCTATAATATAGAACTCGTACTTCTTCAAGTCGGCCTATAACCTAGCCTTATATAGGCGATCTAAGATATAGCGAATATAGATCTTATACTCCTCTTATATAGCCGAGAAGATTAGGATATCGTTAATATAGATACTATAGAAGTCGTCGAGGTAGCCTATTAGCGTATTATTAATAAACCGCTAGAAGGTTATAGGTCCGTTAGTTAGGCTAAAGGGCATTACTTTAAACTTATATACGCTATACTATATTCGAAAGGTTATTAAGTCCTTATTTAGGGCTAATTCGAATCTAGTAAAAGGCTTGCTAGATATCAATCTTTATAAAGATTTTTATTTAGGTAATTTAGGCTAGGGTCTTGTCAATTAGAGGTAGTAGGTACTAATCTTTCTTAGTCATTGTATTTAGCTTATAGTAGTTGATATAGAAACGAAGGCTTCTATCGCCCTTAATAGTAAATAGGATTAGGGCCGCCTATATATTGCTTAGCTCGATGAAGCCCTTCTATAGGTTCTTAGTAATATATTTCTAGGCTGCTTCTAGCTCTTTATAGAGAGCTTCTATAAGCTAGTATAGCTAAGGTCTCCTAGGTCCGATCCTAGTAGAAGTTCGATCTTATAGTATATTCGATTAGAATAGGGGTAGTATATTAGATTTAGCCTTGCTAAATATATCAAGGAAGTTATAGTAGTAAGCAGGCACCTATTCGAGTGCCTATTAATATAATTGCTTATCCTCGCTCCTTAGGGTCGTTTTTAGCTCTAGGATCCTATCGATTTTGTAGAGTATAGTAATACCTATTACGGCTATATATTACCCCTTTTTTTAGCTAATTTGCTAGAAGGTAGCAGTACTAATTACTATAATATTAGGGGGTTAGGACTTATACTAGCTAACGGCATTATAATATAGGATGTAGGGCCCCTAGGCATCAACGCCCTACTTCAATAGATCAACCATTATTGCTAGCTTCTAGGGTTCTACTTCCTCGGGTTACCTAGTTGGAGGAGGAAGATCCTAAAGATTCTATTCTATCTTAGCAACGCCCTTATCTTGCGGTATAGCTAGTTAGGACTTTAAGGGTTTAGCTAGCCAAAGCAAAATCGTTACTTTCTTTAGTACTTTCTAAGTCCTAGGTTCTATATTCGCCTATATCTCTAGTTTAGCGATTCGCTTCTTGACTATAGCTTGGCCTATATAATAGCGATAGTCCTCTTCTTCTATTAGTCTTTCCTAGCGTCGGATATCCTTAATATTCTTTAGATCTAGTAGCTTCGTAGGTAACTAGTCTAACTATACGTTTATCTTTCTTTTCTAATTAGAGTCAGGTTCCTACTTAGGTAGGAATAATAGTCTTCGGCGTCTATAATTAGCTAATATATTATAGAAGTCGAGCTATTTCTAGCTAATAATGACTTTATATAACGAGTCGACGATAGTCAGCTATTCGTTCTCAATCGTTCGATTCTAGACTATTAGATATACTTTTAAAGCGAGATTAATAGTCTAGGAGATAGAACTATTAAAGCCCCTAATAGGGTAAGGTTCAAAGTTAGAGAACCTCTTATAACCTAGCTATTTAACTAGTTACTTGCTAAACTTCCTATTAATAAAGAGGTAACTATTCGCTTCTATATTAATTAGAGTATTATAGGTAGTTAACGAACTTCTATTAAATAATAAGATGTAGGAGGTAAGAAAAGGCTTGCCGCTAAAATACCTCGCGAGGAAGTCTAGATTCTTCTATACTATAGTCGATTTTATCCCTAGAAGGAGTTAATTTTACTTAGGGTATTTAGTTTTCTAAATCGCTAAGTTCTTTATAATAGGTATTATTCTAGCTTGCTATTACTAAATTAGGGGGTGAAAGTACTAAGTCGGATGCCTACTAGGACTATAGATATATAATATAGGATTCGCGGTTAGGATTAGCAATATTGGCTAGCTTTATAGCTCTTTTAGGGTAGTCCCTCGATAGATACCCCTTTTTCTAGTAGACAAAGTAATAGCCTTTATTATATAGCTGCTAGATATCGTTAGTATTTAGCTTAGTAGGCCTAGGGTTCGGGCGATTACTATAACGATTACTACCTCTATTATACGTACTATATAGATTTCTAGTATAGCTCCGTTATCTAGCCTATAGCCTGCTTATTAACTAAGGCCATATTCGAATATAATAGAGCAAACTAGTTGAAATCGACTATAGGATCTATATATAGAAGCACTACTATAGTCTATAGTATAGGAGTAAGTCGGCTATAGAATTCAGCCTTCTACTTAGACTTATTATAGCCTAATTCGCTAGCTAGCCTAACGAAGTCATTCTTAAAAGAGACGAAGTTGGTAGAGGCCGCTAGCTTAAGCCTATTAAATACATTAAGGGCTTCTTCGACTTAGTTCGGGTTCAAGTATTTGCGCTATAAATAGTCTAGGAGCTTATATAAAGAGGAAACTAGATTAGAATAAGTATCCTATAAATAGGATACTAATATATTAGCTACTTACTACTAATATAGCTCTTAATATATACTTGCTTAGATATATTATTAGCAAAGCGATTAGCGTTGACTTCTAGCTTCTTCGAGATAGCTCGGTGCTATACTTCAAACTTCATTATATCTTTGTCGGCCTTATTATAAAAGATAGGAGGGTCTAGGAGCCTATCGCTCTTCTAGCCGGCGCCTACTAATATAGAGTGCTCGATATCTTTAGTCTAGCTATATATCTATTTTTCTCGTTCGCTTATATCTTTAGGTTCTTCGTCCTAATAGGCACTATTATAGGCGTTAGCAAGTAGTTGGTATAGCTCGGTAATCTAGGTGTCTTACTAAGCTAGCTTAGCCTCTCTAGTAGCTAGCTTAGTAGCAAGGTTATTCTTCGTCTTCTACTTTCCTTTCGTATAAGTAGAGCACTTAGCAACTTCTTTAACGCCTATAGAGGTAGGTGTCTTAGTAGTAGGAGTATATACAAGTCGTTTAGGTTCATTATTATAGCTTCGTTCGGTAGTCTCTAGGCGTATAGTATAGCTATAGTCGATTCTTCGATTCTTTATTCTTTAGGCGCTTCAAGTAGCCGTTTCGGTTCTTCAGGGCGCGTTACGCAGCTATAGTTCAGGTCCTTCGCCGGCACGCAATGTAGCTAGGCTATTCTCTTTCGATTCTTTAGGTTCGTTGCTAGCGTGTAGCGTAGCTAGGCACTTCGTTTAGGGCGCGCAACGTAGCTACTAGTTCCTTGGTTCGGTCGGCGCCTTCGGCTGCTAGACGGTTCTTCTTCATTCGGGGCGCGCAACGTAGCTATAGGTCGTTCTTTAGTTTGGTCGGCGCCTTCGGCTACTAGACGGTTCTTTTGGTGGGATATTCTTGAGCCTTCCTAGGGGTAGGTTTGAGCTTTCGATTATAAGAGACGAGCAATATATAGGCGAGGCTCAAGAGTACTAGCAAATACTACTCAATTCTGCTAATCGAAAGCTAAGGAGGAGAGAGGGAAAGGTAGGAATATAGGCCCCGCGATGTATAGGAAAAGGGGGAACCCCCTGCCAGGAAGCTATTCCCAGTGCGGAAGCGCACTTACAACCCCAACCCTGGGTGCGCTCTCCGTCACAGCGGTGAGCGAGCTTCTGTCCGAGGAGCTCGGCGAGCCAGGGATGCTCCACATAGAACACCGGAAAAAACCTGTCCTGGTTTTTGCCAACTGCAGGGCTCGAACCCACAGCCTGGTTGACTTAAGATTGTGACAGTGCGTATACAACCAACCTACTCGGCCATATCGCACTTCCCGAAAAAGGGTGTCGAATTGCAAGTCGCCCCGACCTTGCGATCCTGTATGTTATATGTGGGTCATGACGCAGCACTGTGCCCCGCAACATAGCTGTCCTGCTGCACGCCGTGACAAGGACCCCTGTCTGAAGAACCAGACTAACAAACCTAACTTTCCAGGGCACCCTCGAGCCCCTCATAATCCCGCCATGCCCGCAGGACTTGCCGCTGCTCATCTCCACCCCATCCCAGTCCTGCTGCAGAGAGATCCAAAACAACCACTGATTGTGAAGACGGACAACCATGGCTCCGGGACGCTCGCTTTTCAAAGTCCTCGGCATTGGTGCCGGCCGGCCCTGGCGCTCTGCCTCGACCATCACCGCGCGCAAGCCCAAGCCGGCAGACCCAGGACGACGGTCGTTGTGCGACCTACCTGATGAGATCATCATGTTGATCATCCAACACGTGCAAGATATCAGCCCCAGAACCGTCGTCGTCCTGGCTTCGGCGAGCTCGCTCGTCTACACCAAGGCCCGCTACGTCCAACACCGGCACGTCGCCATCAGTCTCAAGTTGAGCAAGGCCAAGAATGAGATTGCCTTCCTGAAATACCTCTCCTCCAACGGCTTGCTGCCCGCCATCCGCTCCCTTCGGTTTGTCGAGCTCGCCGACACCGAGCAGAAGGGCTACCAGTTTCCGACGCCTCTGTACGGCCTGATCGACCAGATGACTGGCCTCCTTGATATCCACTTGGACGCATTCTGCTACCCCGTCCCCGCATCACTACTCGAGAATCTGAAACGGCGTACTCGGGTCCGACTTCATTTTTCTGTCACGACCTTCAATGAGCAGACCGCAGCCATTGTAGCCCGCGAATTCACCAATCTGACAGGCAGCCCGAATCTTTATTCACTTCGGGCCGACATCCAGTACATCCCCGCCAAGCAATGCATACAGACGACTCGGCCATTGAAACAACTTTTGTTATCATGTCCCAACCTGCGCAAGCTCTCCCTTGACATTTACAGGCAGCGCGAGGGCTGCCTACGTATGAACCTTGTGTCGAGTACTGCGGCCTTGGTCTGGTGGGCGATGAGCGGTTGCCTCCATTCGAGGAACTCGTTCTCCTCGAATACCCCTGGGGCCGTGATGGGAGTTCTGGCTTCCCATGGGGTGTCAAAGGGTATCCCGGCAAGAAAGATGAAATCGAGCAAGACTACTGGGCCAGCCATTGTGACTGGTCCCATCTACGCCGACTGGTTGAACCTAAGGGCTCGCTAGCACACCGGATCGCGCAGCAGCTGACGGCGCTGCATGAAGTTGACCTTTGCTCGGCTCACGAGTTCCCGACTATCTACAAGCACGACGAACGAGCCATGATACACTTCTTGGAGACCATCCCCTCCATGCTCGACTCCATCACGGTGCCCAACTTTGCGTCTCTCAGCACTACCCCCATCATTAGACACGGATCCCGTCTGCGCAGTCTAGAACTTGTCTGTCCCGTGCCTTACTGCCCTGGGCCGCCTGAATCTCGATGGACCGAGGGCATAGCCGGCATTCAAGCCCTCACGGAACTCCGAGACGGACTCCCACGGCTCGAACATCTCAGCATTCACCTTGCCGCCGACGGCAACGACTGGTCGTACCCCACGCTAGACATAGTAGCTGGTTTTCCGCGCCTACGGTCGGTCAAATTCAACACCGCCTTGGCCGTTCCCCGGAGCGACGTCGACGCCCCGGCACCTCCACATGTCACCGCAGCATCCGCCGAATCTCTCTTGCGCTACATGCGTGAGCGCTCGACCACCGAGCCGCCGTCTCTGCAGCGGTTGCATCTTGTCTCCGACAATGGGTGGAGTGACCAAGGTGGCGTATCCCCGGCCAGGGCTAACGCGACGGGCATCGTCTGCCAGGTTAGCCACGACAATCGCGACTGGACAATGACGTGCACCAAGCTAAGCGAGGCGCTCAACGAAAAGCTGCGGCGCGTCGTCAGAGATGGCGAGGCACCTTCGCCCGCGGACATGGCCAGGATCGACTTTAAGGTTGCGCTGGAAGGGCCGATATCCAGTTCAGTGTATTGGGACATGCAGAAATCTGACCCGGGTCCACACGGCGCCTTGTTTGGCTAACGGATCCTTCTGCTTTCTATGGTTATAGGTAGTGAGCCGGTGTCATACACGGCAAGCAGAAGAGTCAAGGCTGCGTTGTATGCTCTACTGTATTGTCAAGACGCCGCATCTCGTATCAGTACCACACTGCCCGCGAATCCAAAGCACGCTTGGATCCATACTTTCCAAACTCGTAGGGCAGTATTTTCTCAGCTATAGCAGTATTCCCATATAGATCAAGAGCCCTAGAAGAGTTGGTATCCAGGTATAGGAATAGAATCTAGGAAGCTTCAGGCCATTTTCAGCTTCACTACGTCTTCCCTCCCTAGCTCATTCGCAAGAGTCTAGCCATTTCAATAACATAGGAAACTCTCAACAACCGCAAAGCCTCCATGCATCTTAGTATACCGAAGATACTTCCAGCTTCGCACCATGTTTAGACAGCGATCCGCCGCAATAATCTAGACCAACTATAGTCTATGCTAAGCTTAAGAAAAGTCTATCTAATGAATATGAACGGAAATGGAAGTTCACTTTTTCGTGCAAATAGCCTTCCAAATACGACGCCATGTCTTTGTGCACACTACCATATGCAAGGCATAAATGAGCAGTTCTTGCTAGAATATGAATATGCAGCAGAGATCCAACACCTTCTATTAATATCTGGCGGGGCAATTTTAAGAACAGATCAGTTTGCAAGGACGAACTTTGGCGCCAAGCATACCAAGCCACTTATGACCCAAGGATACTCCGGAGGTACCCTGGTTGTCATAAGAACTGCCGTTAATTCCGGTAGAGGGGAAGACGAGAGCGGCACCCCCATTCCTGAGGCGCTCATCTTCCGCGAGGACCAGCAACGGGGTTCAAGAAAGAGGCCGGGGTTCAAGTCATACATGTGGCCGGGATTGACCGAAGCTGACCGGGCCTGATCAGACCTGAATGTGGCCACTCTGCCAGCTCAGCCAGATTGAACAACAAAGACTTACGAATAGATTTGCCACTGGAAATATGTCTAAGAACCACTAACACAGACGGAGAGACATACAAGCAATACAGTCAAGACGGGGCAATCCTCCTTTCTTGCCTCACTCTACCAAGTCTCCTCTTTCTTGTTCGAATCCACCGAATCCAGCGTGCAGCGCTTCTGACAGGTTCTTACGCCCCAGTGCCCGTGAACCGGTTCCGCGTATCTCAGAGTGGGCCCGCAGCCCACTCGCAATCCCGGGTATCAACCCCGTAAGAGAAGGAAGGGCTTGTTCGAGCGGCCGAGTATGCCACAGGCCGACGTCATGTGGAAGCTTCGTATCGTAGCAACACGGAATCGCTCATGAAGCTTCTTGGCGAAAATTAACCGTGACGACTTTCTCCGACATCGGTCTATCACATGATGTTAGGATCGCGATGCTGCGCACAGTCAAAGTTAATACTTAGTCTCGATGATGTCAGAGGAGACGACCAAGCAAATTGATAAAGAGTACATCTCGCCCTCTAACCCCTGCTTTCACCTTATCATTCGACTTCAACAACAATACCAAACTCGAACCATCCAGTACCAATCTTCAACATCCAACACCGCAGTCAACACAAATAAGACATCTTCAAGCCCAACTCAACCAACATGCCTCGCTACGGTGACGGATCATCTGACAATGCCATCCCCAAGGCTGCGCACAACATCATTTACGGTGCGGGACCGGAACAGGTAATCATTTAATCCAAAAAGGTCTCTCTCCACATACCCATGAGCTGCTAATCCGCCCAACAGTCTGACCACGTCGCTCGCGCTGACAAGACGGCGCCGCTACCAGAACACGAAAAGGGACTCGGCCTGGAATCCGAGCGCTTGTACTCAAGCGCTGGTGATATCAGTCGGTAATGCTAAGCCAAACGAATCATATGAGAGCTGGCGAAAATATTGGAGTATCTCCATTCAGGTGGCCAGGGTATGCCTGGCTTACTTATCCTTTGATGCTTTTGAGGATGGACCTTGCAGCAATGATGAGAGCCTCAGTCAGCGACTGCAACAGTACCGTTTCCTTGATTACGCTTCCCATCACTGGGGGATTCATGTCAGAACAAGCGAACTGAACGACGACCAGGGTCTTATTCAAAGGTTCTTAGGGACGGTCGAAACTGTCTGCTTCAGTTCAAATCCTTCATACCTCTCGGCATCGGACAAAAGGAGGGTACGACCGTTTCCCGAAACGAGTTACGCCGCTACACGTTGCAGCGTACGGGGCTTACCGAGGATCCTGACTGTTCTCCTTTGTTAAAGGGCCATCGACATTGACAGCCAAGATAGCTATGGAGCGACTACGCTGCAAGTGGCTGCCCGAAACGGTCACGACCAAGCAGTATGGTTATTGCTTGAGAAGGGAGTCAAGATCGACCTGAGTAACGCAAAGGCGAGACGGCTGTTGCCTGTGTAAGCAGGCACGGCCACCTTGTAATCGTCGAGCTCCTTATCTAGAATGGAGTAGACGCATTGGTGGAGGATAATAAAGGATGGACAGCGCTCCACTGGGCTATTTGGGCGGGCACAATAAAGTGGTGAAGGTTCTCCTTCAATACTACGCTACTGTGGGGTCGGGGAGTGCTCAGAGAAATAAGGGGCTCATCCTTGCCGCTGAGGCGGGTAACGAAGAGATAGCGTAACTGCTCTTGGATAGCGGCGCCGAAAAAGACTGGAGAGACGACGAGGGGAGTATAGCACTGACCTTCGCGGTACCCCTAGGGCATGAGAAAACAGTCTAGACACTCCTGCGGAATGGAGCCGACGTCAATGTCAGAGACAATTACGATAATGTGGCGCTCTATTGGGCGATCGCATACCCTACTATAACTAGGCTGCTTCTGGAGTATAGAGCAGAGGTTGACGCGAGGAATAACGAAGGGAAGACGCCACTACATTGGGCCGCCTAGGAAGGGCAAACCGGAGCTATGAGGATACTTGTCTAGTTCTGTAGCAACGTCAACGCGAAGGACAAATTCGGAGTTACGCCACTCCACACTACAGCCCTGAAAGGGTATGAGCCAATGGTGCAGCTTCTGCTAGACAACAGGCCGATCCTAATGAGCAAGACGAAGATGGATGGACGCCACTCCACGCGGCGGCTTTGAAGCAGCACGATGGCATCTCAGGTCTGTTGCTCGACAAGGTGGAGAACGGACGGGCGATGGTTGCATAGATAATGAAACGGCTTGAGGACGGGAGAAATCGAGACCTCCTGGATGAGATGGCGGACAAGAAGTCGGTTAGGAGCAGCGTTGTTAGCGGCTTACGGTCAGCCGTCAATAGCGGGCACGTCGAGAGAGTGCTGGCACTTTTGGCCGCTAGGGCGGATATTGATGTAGAGGATAGTGTTGGGGGCGCTACGGCCCTCACCCTGGCGTCTTGGCTATGTCGTGAGGACCTCGTAAACGTCCTCTTGGAAAACGGGGCCGACGTCAATAAGCCTGACCGAAGCGGATGTACGGCGCTGTAGTATGCGGCTGTCGATGGTTACTACGACCTAGTCGAGCTGCTGGTCGAGCATAGAGCCTATGTCGATGCGAAGATCTACGGGTGGACAGCAATGCTCTTAGCAGCGAAGAACTGGTTTCCTCGGACTGTAGAATACCTGGTTCGGCATAGGGTAGATGTCAATACCGGGGACTACTAGGAATGTAGAGCACTGCACTAGGCTATACACAACGGTGGTGAGCCATTGACGCGTCTCCTTTTGGATAGAGGTGCGGATCCCAACGCAGCTGATCGTTGGGGAAGGACGCCGCTTGTCTGGGTAGTCGAGCGGAGCCGGCACGAAGTGATAGCGCTGTTGCTGTAAAATAGAGCTGACGTTGCCCTGACTGCACGGGACGGGTCTACAGCACTCTATATGGCTGCTCTCGTCGGCGATGAAAAAGTTCTCTCTCAGCTCCTGAAAAGCGGAGCCGGTTGTCGTCAAAAGGCACGAGGTAGGCTGACTGCACTTCACATCGCGGCATTCATGGGGTTTCAGGGGATTGCTAGACTACTGTTGAAGGAAGGTGCTGAAGCTGGAGAAGAGAGTCGGTGGTACGCTGAAAGGGGGCATGAGGACGATGGAGGCATGGGTTGCGAAGTCGCTGTGCAGCGACTTATGTCATATGCTCGACGAGCTTGGGATTCCTGACGAGGTTTCCAACGTAGCCCAGAAGAACGGCTTCAGTGTGCAACAGCTGGCTGCTCTCGGCGGGAATGACGCGCTCGTAGCATTCCTTCAGGAATGGGCGGCAAGTGGTTAATAAGGAGGCGTACCGCTGAGGGCTCTCAACCACATGTTGGACGCGGCCGGTTGTGTGGCCTCTCGGATGAAGGAGGGAAGAGCGATGGAGAATGTTGTGCAAAGAGTCTTTGACCTCCAACACTTACAAGACCGCTTTGCCTGCCTTTGTTGCCCGCAATGGCTATTAAGCATTGCCCCCATTTTCCACTTCTTCCACAACTTCAACTTTACAACCAACAACTCAACACACCTCAATACAACACATCCCAATTTTCTTACATTTGAGCCCATCATCGTAACAGAATGGCTGACCAACAACGAGGTCGTCAGTGTTGGCGTCGCGGCTCTGCGGTAATTCCGGATAGGTCCTTGTCAGCCAATAGGAGTAGCGGACCAGACCCACCTCAGTCCTCAGAAACCGGGACGGAAGTGGGTTCAGTCGGAGCGCCAAGAGGATTGTCGCAACGCTCGAGGTCGCCGACATCTAATGTACCCCGCCCCTATGGAACCGCCTCTGCAGCCATATTTAAGGCATAAATAGAGGCCACGTTATGGAGATGGAGAACAGGCGCTTGAGGAAGCGGCTGAGGCGGTAGGAAGGGCTGGTGCCGTTCACCCTAGTGGCCCAACTTGGTGGTATTATAGGCACTGAGCAAGGTGTTCGGGCTTGTAGACGGCTCTCACGAGAGACACGCTTTGGTGCAGCGACATCAGCTAATCCTCTGTGCTTACAACGACTGAAATTCTATCACGCAGTAAAAGCAAACCGAAAGAATGTCACTTGGCCAGACACTTGTCCTAGATGAGTGTTTGAGCCACGATGGACTTAGTCAGCACAAGTGGGGTTGGCTCCCACTAGACGCACAGGTCTGGCTCCCACTAGAGTCGCGGGTCCGCGAGTATTAGTCAGCCCAATTGATTATGTCAGCCCAAAAAATTACCCGAATTGCCGTGCCCCTGAATTGCACCACCAACATCGCTATCGCCAACGCCATCGCCATAGCCGCCTTCCTAGGGGACTACCTCCCCCCCGAAGCTATATACGACTCCCGAGAGGCCTTGCTCAGGTCTATCAATGCGTAGGCTGCTACTCGAGGCTACGCTTTTTCGACTAGAAAATCGACTAAGGAAAAGAGTAGGAGGCTTATAGTCACTTACGCATGCGACCGAACGTTCCTATTACCAACAACTAGAAGAGAGCGAGAGCGAATAAGAAAAACAACAACTCGAGGGACTAGTTGCCCTTTCTTAGTCCTTGCAAAGGAGTCCCCCGACAATACTTGGCTTCTTAAGCACCATCCTGATCGCCGTTTCTCAATATACAACTACGAGCTAAGCCAACACCCCTCTACTCACCTAGTCTACCGACAACTCTCTAGAGGTACCTCATAGCTTGCAACTCTTTCGAATGCTAGCCTTACGCTAAAGGAGATTCAGACCCTTATACGACAAAGTAGCTCGCTAGCTATACGGCAAGACATCTACAACCGTATTACGGACGTTCGTCGCGATATATACGAAGGCCAGAGTCTAATCTATACGCTTGCTAACCAACTTAATAAGGAGGGCTTCTAGAGCAGAATCCAGTTTACGCTAGATAGTTGGGTTACGGTAGTTCTATTTTGCCTATCCTGAATCTCTTAGCTACCTTCAAGTATACCCTGAGCTTCTCCTTCTTGATTGTATATATAAGACAAAAAAGTATAGTATGCCTCTCCTTGATATAATTAGCGTTGATGCGGCTTAACGGTCTTTCTATATTGCATTTGCATTCTTGAGTAGCGAGATAGAGGAAGACTATACTTAGGCGCTTAAGCGGCTAAGGTCACTATATAAGCAATGCAATACCTCTCTCCTATCTATTATTCTTATAGACCGCTATCTTATAGTCATGAATGCAGCTTCAGCTCTCTTCCCCTCTGCTATAACTCTCCTTTGCCTTAGCATACAAATAAGGTAGTCCTTACTCGTTGTCAACCTGCATTCCTAGAGGCTAAGGAGTAGAAGGAGTTCTATAGGTTCTAGCACTCGATCATTAGCTCGCTAACGGAAGAAGACTATACCAAACGCCTTGCCGAAATACAACAAAAATACCTTCCTGGTATCTTAAAGAGGTTAGGTATATTAAGACAACGTAGCTTATTCCATTTAAGGAGAAGCTTGTTCGTGCTTAGGTCGACTAGTTAACCCATTTTGGCAATACAGCTACCTTGCGGGTTGAGGGGATTCATGTACTCCTTAAGTCGTATTTAAGAAGGTCAACATTTGACCTCTTTAATGCTTGGAAGGCGATTTAACTTGCCCTCTAAAACTAGCTTGCTAAATTACAAGCACGTTAAGCAAAGCAATAGACTCGGACTCCTCTCGAGCTCTTAGGGGCTTTATATGGAGTTGTACGAGGCTAGGTATCGTATAAGGCAATGAGGAAGGTTGAGGAACAACGGAAGTTGCTTATAAAGATAGACCCTCCTCTATCCCCTACTTATATAGGCACCTTCTCTCGAGTCTATAGGCTACTATGCTTATATACGCTAGAGAGTTTGCAAGGCGAGGCTCTTCTTCTTAGCCACTTCTACCCGCACTAGCATTTGAAGCGCGAGGGAGCCCCGCAACTGCTCTTTGAGCCTCGTCAGCTTATTGAGCCAGTTCGGGCTCGAAGTTCACTCCTAAGGTCGAGTACCAAGCGGGAGCCTAGTCAATTTGAAGTAGTTGAGGCCCAGGCTAGTCGGGCCCCAACCATATATTCGAAGTGCTACGTAGTTGGCTATATAAGGACCTCAAGGGCATGCCCTTTGCGGTATTCAGAAGTACTATAGTTAGGTAGCCAGAGTAGTGCTTGTAGTGGCAATTCAGGGGCACGGCAATTTAGGGGTATTTTTTTGGGCTGACATAATCAATTGGGCTGACTAATACTCGCAAACCCGCGGGCTCCCACTAGACGCACAGGTCTGTCATGCTTAGTCATCCCAAATTGTATTAGTCATCGCAAAATGCATCTAACGCGGGCCATTTTTTTACCCCTTTTTACCCCTTTTCCACCACCACTACCGACGTATCGCCTATACTACAGCCATGGCCAGCACTACAGCCAATGCTAACTATATTATAATATATCTGCATAACGTAGAGGTGTAACGGGCTGAGCCCTGGGCAGGCCTCGGCCACCCTCGGCCAACCCCTAACCCTCGTGCGCGCCCCTGCCCCTGAACGTCAACACCAATATTGCTGGCAGCGACCCTCATCGTGCCTTCCTCTTTCGGGTTTTGCCTTCCTCTAGTCAGGCAGAGGCCGTGTCACTCACTTTGCTATATCCTTCCCCCTCTTCCTCGTTCCCCTTCTTCCTTCTTTCTTCTTCTTCTTCTTCTTTTCTCCAAGATTAGATATACTCGTAGAGTCGTTATTAGCTTAGTTGAAATACACTTCTAAGACCGTTACATTACATCTAACTTCCTCTTTTCGTAAGAATAGAGTATTTACTAGGACTAGCAGGTCAATTGCGTCGTCGTCCTATAGGAAACTCTAGACGTAGCTATTATAAAGCAAGTCCAAATTATCAACCAGGCGATAGGGCACTATTGGTTCCGTAAGATACCGGTATTCGACTAGTTAAACGAGGAGCAATATCTCGGCGCTTATGATCGAGTAAGCTACGACGTTACTTGTAAGATACTAGCTTTAGGGCTAGTTAAGCTATACGTCGGATAGCGAGATACTAGCCTACGGGATTAGTTGAGCTAACGAAGGGACTCCTATCCTCTGCAATTGGATAGTCGAGAATTACAAGGCTCGCGTTATCTATAAGGCAATAGAGCAATACCCGGGCTATAAGCTTTAGTAGTATAGGAGGGTCACGAATCCTATATTTCTAACCATAATACTATAGGGGCGAAGACCTTAAGCCTAAGGGAGCCGAGTAGCTAGGTACGACTAGAATACTATTACGATAGAAAGTCCTTAGTAGGCGAGGTATATTGGAAAGCCCTCTATTACGCGAGGCACGACGGAAAGCTTTAATAAACAAGTAGTATAATGTCGATAAACAATACCCTATAAGCGAGGGCAGCCAAGAGGCTACTACCCTAACCTAGATCCTTTAGCTACTTTCGGCCTAGACCTAGCGCCTAGTCGAAATCGAGAATCGCCAGGCTATAGAGAGAGAGGCATACTAAGTATAAATTCAGGTACTATAGGAGAGCATTGTTTCCTCCTGCACTACCTTTGACGAAGGCCTCTACGGCTATCCTCGCTAATCAACACTTCTCTTCTAATGCCGCCTATTAGATAGATCAAGAAGAAACCTACCCTGCTAGACCCCCCTCGATTCGACGGGAATCGGAGGAAGTTCTATATATAGAAGTAGGAGATAGAGAGCAAGTTAGAGACTAATAGCGCCGCACTTGGAACTAAGAGAGACTAGTTCTCCTATATCTTCGCCTACCTTATAGACGGCCTACAAGCTATAGTAGCGGCTTGTTACGACTATAGTAAGCAAACTAGCAATATAGAGCCCTTGGAGTTCCTCTAGTACTTATCGTCTTACTACTTAGATCTGAACCTCTTATAGAGGGCTCTCGATAGGTTGGGATCGATAATATAAGGAGAGAGGGAGCCCTTCGCTTCCTTCCTCCTAAGTTCGAGAAAGAGCTAGCTAATGCTAGTAGAGCTAGGTGGATATCTGCAGTCAAGATCAATTACCTTAAGAAGACCTTTAACGGAGAGATATAGAAGGAGCTTAAGAGCTAACTCAATATGCCTAAGGAATACTACCTATATATACGCGCCTCTATAACCTAGGCGCTAACCTTGATAAGTTCCGCGCCTTCTCTTAGCGGCGCGGCTCTAGTAGACTACCTAGAAAGGGGCCTAAGATAGAGTACGAAGCCCTTCCCCTAACTAGAGGGCCTCGAGGACGAAATGCTCGAGTATACTACCTAAGACGCTATAGAGTAGGAGCCTATAAGGATTAGTAAGGTAATATAGAAGTAGAACGAGGAATTAGCTAGTAAGCGAGCGAAGTAGGTAGATAAGAAGGAGATAGAGTTACGTTGTAAAGAGAAGTAGTATCTATAGTATAGAAGGAAGGGTTGCTAGATTATAGAGTGCCTACTTCTTCCTCTATAGTGTCCTAGTATATCGACCTAAGCTGTATTAAGAAATCGCACCCTAACTCCTAAGATCGAAGAATTATGGATATAGATAGGGACTCCTTAACTAGATAGGGAAAGCAATAAGGAGTTAAAAGACTAGCTCCTAGTAGAAGTCGTTATTAGGAGTATTTAGAGGTAGTATAGAATAGAAGAGAATAGAGAAGAAGATAGATAGCCCCCCTATTTATATTAATATTGCATTAATAGAACTTATTATACTAAAGCCTTTATCGATAGTAGATATTTGTCTTATACTACTATTAGTCTCTCCTTCGCGAAACGCCTATACCTCCTATATATTCCTATTACCCTATACGACCTTAAGCAAGTCAATATAATAGTTAAAGGCCTTATTCGATATATAGCCTATATAGATACGATATAATAGGTATAAAAACAACTATATCTTCTTTTATATTATCCTAGACTAGAAGGACGATATTATTCTTAGGCGACTATAGATAGACGCTAAGGATATAACTATCTCCCCTCTTAGAAGGAATTAAAGATTAGGACCTTAGGGCTAGTAATTAAGGAAAGGAGCTAAGAGGAGGGAGCTACCCTATTAGTCTCCTAATATTAAGCAAGCATATTTAGAGCTCTTATAAAGAGAGCTAGAAGAACCTAGAGAACCTGCCCTAACTAGAAGGAGCCTATTAGGATATTGTAGCTAGCCTATAGATATCGAGAAAGCCCTAGTACTAAAGAAGTATAGAGACCCTAGATAGAAGCTGCTATAATACTACTATAAATTCCTTCCTCTTTAACTAAAATGCTATAGACTAGCTGCTACCCTATTAACTAGGATAGACTACGTAATTCCCTTAGAAAAGGACGAGAATAGACAAGAAAAGCCCTTACCTTAGGAGCTACTTTATAGGATATCGAGAGAAATTAATCGTCCTATAGAAAAACCTTATAGAACTTCTTAATAAGAACTTTATCTAGGCAAGTAGCTTATTAGCCTTAGCCCCTATTTTATTAGGAAGCCTAGAGGTGGACTACTTCTATATCGATTACTATAGGTTGAAACCATTATATATAAGGACTAATACCTACTCCTCTAATTAACGAGACTTAGGTTCTATCGAAGGCGAATGGCTTACAAAGCTAGATATAATCGCTATATTCTATAAGATCTAGATTAAAAGGGAGATAAGTAGAAGACGGCCTTCTATATAAGATATAGGCTTTATAAATAGCTAGTTACCCCCTTTAGCCTAACTAGTATACTAGCTACCTTCTAGTAGTTATTAATAAGACGTTATAAGTACCTCGATAAGTTCTACTCCGCCTATATAGACGACGTTCTTATCTACTCTAATAGCTCCCTCTCTAACTATAGGAAGAAAGTTAAAATAGTTATAAAAAAACTCTAGGAAGTAGGTCTTCAAGTCGATATCGATAAATACAACTTCGAAGCGAAGAGCGTCAAGTATCTAGGGTTTTTATTAAAGTAGGGAAGGGGATTTATATTGACCCTAAAAAGATTAAGGCAATTAAGTAGTAGGAGCGCCCTAAGACTATTAAGGGAGTCTGAGGGTTTATTAGGTTCGCGAACTACTACTAAGAGTTTATTCTAAACTTCTTAATAGTAATGCCCTTAACTACCCTTACTAAGAAAGGAGTGCCCTTTATCTAGTCGCCCTAGTACGAGGAAGCCTTCGAGCAACTTAAAACCCTCCTTATTAGATATACCTATCCTAGCCTAATAGGACCTAGATCGAAAGATAGTAGTTGAAATAGACTCTTTAGGATACGCGATTAGAGGAGTACTCTCCTAGTATAACGACGAAGGAATCTTACGACCTATAGCCTTCTTCTTGAAGAAGAATAACGTAGTAGAGTAACTACCCTATATATAATAAGGAGCTTCTAGCCTATTATAATACCTCGAATAATAGGATATAGAGTTATAGAGTATACCGTCCTTCGAAATTTAGATAGACTATAAGAACCTCGAATACTTCTAGAGGAAATAGTAGTTGAGCAAGAGATAGGTCTATTAGGTAGAGATCCTCGCCTACTATAACTTAAGCTAAAGTACTAGCCTAGTAAAGAGGTAGTAGTTCCTAATACCCTCTCGGAGAGAATAGGATATACTAGTAGATAGACTTAATAAGCGCCTAGCGGGCGTTACTTCTAGTTGCTAAAGGTTTAGAGGGGCTATATCTCTATATATCGAGCCTAGATCAAGACTCTTATATATATGATAATAGGAGAATTAGAGCCCCCCTCTAGTTAGCTAGAGACAAAAGTAATATAGGGCTTAAAGGCTAGCGACTAGGATAGAGAAGGCATAATAATACTAATAAGTCAAACCTACTAGAGAGCCTATTTGCTAAAGGCCTACTCAATGACCTTTAGAACTAGGGACTAGAAGCAAATAACTAGTACTAGCTAATTCGCTAGATGGTTAGAGATAGCGAAAGACAATTACCCTTATAGTAGAGACTTCCTATCTCGATTTCTAAGTATTCGATCGACGAAGGAAAACGACTCTATTAGAGGGGACGGATTTAGGTTCTATTCTCCGAACTACTATATACTCGAATTATCTAAGAGATATATAACTCGGCTCTCTCTAGTTACCTAGGTAGAGACCTTACTAAACTATTAATTGCCTAACTTTATTTGGCCTAGCCTTAGCCAAGATATCTAAAAGTTCCTCTAGAACTATGACGTTTATAGAAGGATAGCGATATGAGAGAGAAGCGAAGAGGCTTATTAAAGCCGCTACCTATCTCTAAACGAATTTAGAATAAGATTTCGATAGATTTTATTACTAGATTACCCCTATCTAGCCCTAACTAGGTAGATATAATTATAGTTATTACAACCGCTTATCGAAGAGTATATATTTAAAGCTATATAGACAACGACTAAGGTAGTAGCCGGGCAGCTACTTAGCTACCTTATTCGATATTATAGTCTCCCCTTAGCGATTATCTTAGATAGAGGGCCTTAATTCGTTAGTCTTATATAGAAATGGATCTACGAGCTCCTTAAGATTACTTAGGGTATCGATAGCCTTCTACCTAGAAACTAATAGTAATGGAACGAGCCAACTAGGTAGTAGAACATTACCTATACTACTATATAATATTAGCAAGATAACTAGGCAGACCTATTGCCTATAGCAATGCTAGCTATTAATAACCGAACTATAATATCGATAGGAATTAGCCCCTTTTTCCTGATATAAGCTATAATATAGACCTCCTCGATTTAGCTAGCGAGAGAGAAACTATATACTACTAGGAGATCTCTAGTAGCCTATAGCAAGGCTTTTATCGCTAAGCTTAAGGAAGCAATAGAAGTAGCGCAAGCGTAATAGCTATAGCCTAAGAACGATAGGAGGAGTATACCAACTATAATAGGCAAGTTGCGGAGCAGTTCTAGGTAGGAGATAAGGTATAGTTACGCCTAAAGAACGTCAAGACTAGTAGACCCTCGAAGAAGCTCGACTAGCTTAACGCCAAATATATAGTATAGAACTAGTTAGCTTATACGCTTGCTAGCTAGATACGCTACTAGGCATCTACAACGTCTTCTATATTATATAGCTAAGGAGAGCTAGCGATGACCTACTCCTATTATAGAAGTAGGACGATACCTAACCCCTAGCAATTACCCCGAAGATAGCTTAGATAGCGAGAAGGAATAGTAAGTCGAGGAAATCCTCCGAGCTAAGACAATAAGAGCTAGAACTAGAGTAAGTCAAGTAGGTAGGCTATATACAACCTATATAGGAACCTTTAAGCGCCTTCCTAGAGATAGAGGTATTAGACTAGTTTAAGGCTACCTATAGAAAAATATAGAAAGCGATGCTTCCCTAGGAGGGGAGGGGGGTAATATATAGGCTAAGCCCTAGGCAGGCCTCGGCTACCCTCGGCCAACCCCTAACCCTCGTATATGCCCCTGCCCCTAAACGTCAATACTAATATCGCTATAGCAACCCTCATCGTGCCTTCCTCTTTCGGGTTATTGCCTTCCTCTAGTAGGTAGAGGCACGTCACTCACTTCGCTATATCCTTCCCCCTCTTCCTCGTTCCCCTTCTTCCTTCTTTCTTCTTCTTCTTCTTTTCTCTAAGATTGGATATACTCGTAGAGTCGTCATCAGATAGTTGAAATACACTCCTGAGACCGTTACAGAAGGAGAAGCCTATTAGATTGTTCGCCGCTAGCCTAGCAGATATCGAGAAAGCCCTAGCACCGAAGAAGTATAGAGACCCTAGATAGAAGCTGCTATAATATTACTACGAATTCCTTCCCCTCTTTAACTAGAACGTTGTAGACCAACTACTACCCTATTAACTAGAGGTAGATTACAAGATCCTATTAGAAAAAAGATGAGAATGGATAAGAAAAGCCCCTACCCTAGGGGCTACTCTATAGAATGTCTAGGGAAGAATTAATCGTTTTACGAAGAACTCTTATAGAACTTCTTAATAAGAACTTTATCTAGGCAAGTAGCTTGTTAGCCTTAGCCCCTATTTTGTTTATTAGGAAGCTAGGGGTGGACTTCGCTTCTATATCGACTATTAGGGTTGAACGCCATTATACGCCAGGACTAGTTCTACTCCCCTGATCAACGAGATACTTAGGTCTCTATTAAGGCGAAGTAGCTTATAAAGCTAGATATAATTGCTGCTTTTTATAAGATCTAGATTAAGGAGGGAGACGAGTAGAAGATAGCCTTCTATATAAGATATAGGCTTTACAAATAGCTGGTTACCCCCTTCGGCCTAGCTAGTACGCTAGCTACCTTCTAGCGCTATATCAATAAGACATTGTATAATAGTCTCAGGAGTGTATTTCAACTATCTGATGACGACTCTACGAGTATATCCAATCTTGGAGAAAAGAAGAAGAAGAAGAAAGGAAGGGAACGAGGAAGAGGGGGAAAGGATATAGCAAAGTGGGTGACATAGCCTCTACCTGACTAGAGGAAGGCAACAACCCGAAAGAGGTAGGCACGAATAAGGGTCGTTGCCCGCGATATTAATGTTGACGTTTAGGGGCAGGGGCGCGTACGAGGGTTAGAGGTTGGCCGAGGGTGGCCGAGGCCTGCCTAGGGCTTAGCCCGTTATATTACCCCCCTCCTAGGGGAAGCATTGCTTTCTATAATCTTTCTATAGGTAGCCTTAAACCAGTCCAATACTTCTATTTCTAGGAAGGCGCTCAAAGGTTCCTATATAGGTTATATGTAGCCTACCTACTTGACTTGCACTCTAGTTCCGGCTCTTATTGTCTTAGCTTAGAGGATTTCCTCGACTTGCTATTCCTTCTCGCTATTTAGGCTATCTTCTAGTACGATTGCTAGAGGTTGGTATCATCCTGCCTCTATAATGCAGTAGGTTATCGCTAGCTCTCTTCAACTATATAATATAGAAGACATTGTAAATGCCTGGCGGTATATCTAGACGGCAGGTATAGGAGCTGATTAGTTCTATAACTATATACTTAGCGTGAGCTAGTCGAGCTTCTTCGAAAGCTAGCTAGTCTTGACATTCCTTAGGCGGAGCTAGACCTTATCTCCTATATAGAACTATTTAGCTACCTACTAGTCTCAGTTCGCGTATTCCTCCTACCGCTCCTATATAGCAGCTATCGCGGCTTATACTACTTCTATTGCCTCTTTAAGCTTAGCGACGAAAGCTTCTCTATAGGCTACTAGGGACCTTCCGGCAATCTATAGTCCTTCCTACCCTCTAGATAGGTCAAGAAGATCTATATAGTAGCCGTACGTTAGGAAAAAAGGGGCTAATTCCTAATCGATATTGTAGTTTGGTTGTTAATAGCCAATATTGCTATAGGCAATAGGTTTACCTAGTTATCTTGCTAGTATATTATATAGCAGCGAAGGTAATACTCTAGTACCTAGTTAGCTCGTTCTATTACGCTATTAGTTTCTAGGTAGAAGGCTATTAACAACTATTAGATAATCTTAAGGAGCTTGCAAATCTATTTCTATATAAGACTAATAAAACTAGGGGCCTCTATCTAAGACAATTATAGGGGGAGACTATAATACTAGATAAAGTAGCTAAGAAGCTGCCTAGCTACTACTTTGGTTATTATCAACGCTATACTTTAAATATTACGCTTTTCGACAAGCGGTTAGTAATGACTATAATATATCTACCTAGTTAGGGCTAGATAGGTAGTCTAATGACAAAGTCTATCGAAATCTCGCTCTAGATTTGTTTAGGGATAGGTAGTAGCTTTAATAAGCCTCTTCGCTTTTCTCTCTATATCGCTATCCTCCTATAAACGTCGTAGTTCTAAAGGAACTTCTAGACATCTTGGCTAAGGCTAGGCCAAGTGAAATTCCAGGTAATTAATAGTTTAGTAAGGTCTCTACTAGGGTAGCTAGAGAGAGCTAAATCGTATATCTCTTGAATAATTCAGTACGAAGTAGTTCGAGGAATAGGACCTAAATCCGTCCCCTCTAATAGAGCCGTTTTCCTCGTCGATCAATACTTGAAATCGAGATAGGTAGTCTCTACTACAAGGGTAATTGTCTTTCGCTATCTCTAACCATCTAGCGAATTAGCTAGTACTAGTTATTTGCTTCTAGTCCCTAGTTCTAAAGGTCGTTAGCAGGCCTTCGGCAAATAGGCTCTCTAGTAGGTCTAACTTATTAGTATTGTCGTCGCCTTCTTTATCTTAGTTGCTAGCCTTTACGAACCCTATATTAGCTTTCGTCTCCGCTAACTAGAGGGGGGCTTCAATTCTCCTATTGTCATATATATGGAGAGTCTTGATCTAGGCTCGATATATATAGAGATATAGCCCCTCTAAACCTTTAATAACTAGAAGTACGCCCCTAGGCGCTTATTAAGTCCTCTACTAGTATATCCTATTCTCTCCTCGAGAGGGCATTAGGAACTACTACCTCTTTACTAGGCTAGTACTTTAGCTTGAAGTTATAGTAGGCGAGGATCTCTACCTAATAGACCTATCTCTTGCTCAACTGCCGTTTCCTCTAGAAGTATTCGAGGTTCTTATAGTCTCTAAATTTCGAAGGATAGTATACTCTATAACTCTATATCCTATTGTTCGAGGCATCGTATAATAGGCTAGAAGCTCCTTATTATATATAGGGTAGTTGTACTCTACTATATTGTTCTTCTTCGAGAAGAAGGCTATAGGTTGCAAGATTCCTTCGTCGTTATACTAGGAGAGTGCTCCTCCAATCGTATCCTAAAGAGTCTATTTCAACTACTATCTTTCGGTCTAGGTCCTATTAGGCTAGGATAGGTATATAATAAGGAGGGTTTTAAGTTGCTCGAAGGCTTCCTTATACTAGGGCGACTAGATAAAGGGCACTCCTTTCTTAGTAAGGGTAGTTAAGGGTATCGCTACTATTAAGAAGTTTAGAATAAACTCTTAGTAGTAGTTCGTAACCCGATAAACCCTTAGACTCCCTTAATAGTCTTAGGGCGCTCCTACTATTAATCGCCTTGATCTTTTTAGGGTCAATACAAATCCCTTCCCTACTTTAACGATAAACCCTAGGTACTTGACGCTCTTCGCTTCGAAGTTACATTTATCGATATCGACTTGAGACCTACTTCCTAGAGTTTTTTTATAACTATTTTAACTTTCTTCCTATAGTTAGAGAGGGAGCTATTAGAGTAGATAAGAACGTCGTCTATATAGGCGGAGCAGAACTTATCGAGGTACTCCTATAATATCTTATTAATATACTACTAGAAGGTAGCTAGCGCGCTAGTTAGGCTAAAGGGGTACTAGCTATTTATAAAGCCTATATCTTATATAGAAGGCCGTCTTCTACTTCTCCCTCCTTAATCTAGATCTTATAAAATATAGCAATTATATCTAGCTTTATAAGCCACTTCGCCTTCGATAAAGACCTAAGAGTCTCGTTAATTAGGGAAGTAGATATCGGTCCTTATATATAGGCGTTCAACCTATAGTAATCGATATAGAAGCGTAGTCTACCTCTAGGCTTCTTAATAAATAAAATAGGGGCTAAGGCTAATAAGCTACTTGCCTAGATAAAGTTCTTATTAAGAAAGTTCTATAAGGGTTTTCTATAGGACGATTAATTCCTCTCTTAATATCCTATAAAGTAGCCCCTAAGGTAGGGGCTTTTCTTATCTATTCTCGTCCTTTTCTAAAGGAATTTCGTAGTCTACCCCTAGTTAGTAGGGTAGTAGCTAGTCTATAGCATTTCAGTCGAAGAGGGGAAGGAATTTATAGTAGTATTATAGCAGCTTCTATCTAGGGTCTCTATACTTCTTTAGTACTAGGGCTTTCTCGATATCTACTAGGCTAGCTACGAATATCCTAATAGGCTCCTTCTTAGTTAGGGCAGGTTCTCTATTCTTCTAGCTCTCTTTATAAGAGCTCTAAATACTTGCCATTATTAGGAGACTAATAGGTAGCTCCCTCCTCTTAGCTCCTTTCCTTAATTACTAGCCCTAAGGTCCTAATCTTCAATTCCTTCTAAGAGAGGGAGATAGTTACGTCCTTACGTCTATCTATAGTCGCCTAAGAATAATATCGTCCTTCTAGTCTAGGATAATATAAAGAAGATATAGTTATTTTTATACCTATTAATCGGTATCTATATAGGCTATATATCGAATAAGGCCTTTAACTATTACGTTGACTTGCTTAAGGTCGCGTAGGGTAATAGGATATATAGGAGGTATAGGCGTTTCGTAAAGGAGAGACTAATAGGTATAAACAAATATCTGCTATCGATAAAGGCTTTAGTATAATAATTCCATTAATGCCGATATTAATATAAATAGGGGGCCTATCTATCTTCTTCTCTATTCTCTTCTATTCTCGTACTACCTCTAAGTACTCCTAACGACGACTTCCGCTAGGAGCTAATCTTTTAACTCCTCATTACTTTCCTCCTCCTAGTTAGAGGAGTCCCTATCTATATCTACTAGTTCTTCATCCTTAGAAGCTTAGGGCGATTTCTTAATATAAGCCTAGGTTGATGCTAGGACGCTATAGAGGAAGGAGTAGGCATCTATAATCCAACAACCCTTCCTTCTATATTATAGGCACCGCTTTTCTTTATAGCGCAATTCCATTTCTTTCTCGTCGGCCTACTCGCCCGCTTACCTGCCAATTCCTCTTCTACTTCTATATCGCTCGGCTGATCTTTATAGGCTCTAGTCTATAATATCTTAGGGTAGTATACTCCAGCGTTTAGTCCTTAGGGCCCTCTAGTTAGGGGAAAGGTTCCTACCTATAAGGATATAGATACTATCTTATCTGCTCTCCGCTAGGTAGTTCTCTATATATCAATATTGGCGCCTAGAAGGTAAAGTTCTTAAACGAATCCTAGGTAGTCTGCTAGGAGGTGGAGTATTAAGATGAGGAGGTCCTTCATCTCTTTATTAAGGGTCTTCCTAAGGTAGTTGATCTAGATAGCGTCGTACTATATAGCCCCTCCTACGTCTATAAGCTGCTTCTTAAATCATAGGTAGAACGCCGCGAACGACTTATTTTGCCCTAGGTCATTCGATCTAAGTTGTTAAGGCATGCTAGGCGATATTAGGGTCCTCGTAACATTGTAGTTAAGTACTAGAGAAAGGCTATAGGGTTACGAATACCCTCTAGGCCGCCGCTCTTATAGAAAGCGGCTACTATCGACTATAGTAAGTCCCCTAGCTAGGAGTAGATATAAGTAAACTGATTAGCGGCGGAGCCTAACAAGCAGCTATCTATATAGTTTTCCTTCTATTTCCAGCCTCTAGTTTTAGTACTTCTTCTAGTTCCTATCGAAATATAGAGGATCTAGGAGCGTTATCTTCTTCTTTGTCTAGCTAGGAGGCGAGGCTAGTATAATAGTTACTATAGGTAGTAGTAGAGGTGTCGTTACCTATAGGGTAGTCTTGAAGGTTGGAGCGGGCTAGGTTCGTAGAGAGGCGAGGCCTTCCTAGATAGCTTGGATATACATCTAGTATATTTCGCTCTCTACGGCTTAGCGATTTTCAATCTCGACTAGGCGCTAGCTCTAGGCCGAGAGCAGTTGGAGGATCTAGGTTAAGGTAGTAGCCTCTTAGCCGCCCTCGCTTATAGGGTTGTCGTTGGTTATTGACATTGTAATGTCTATTCGTTATAGCTTTCTATTATACCTTGCGGGATAGAGGACTTCCTGATATACCTCGCCTAATAAGGACTTTCCGATATGCCTCGCCTAATAAGGACTTTCCGATATACCTCGCTAAATAGAGGACTTTCCGATATACCTCGCTATATAGAGGACTTCCCAATATACCTTGCCTGCTAAGGACTTTCCGATAGTAGTATTCTAGTCGTGCCTAGCTGCTCGGCTCCTTAGACTCGAGGTCTTTACCCTTATAGTATAATGGTTGGAAATATAGGATTCGTGACCCTCCTATACTGCCGAAGCTTATACTCGGGTATTGCTCTACTACCTCGTTGATAACACGAGCCTTGTAATTCTCGACTACTCTAGTAGAAGGGCAGGAGTCTCTTTATTAGCTCAACTAATCCCGTAGGCTAGTATCTTGCTATCCGACGTACGGCTTAACTAGCCTTGAAGCTAGTATCTTATAGGCAACGTCGTAGCTCACCTAGTCGCAAGCGCCGAGATATTGCTCCTCGCTTAACCGATCGAGTGCCGGTATCTTGCGGAACTAATAGTACCGTATCGCTAGTTGACAACTCGGACTTGCTTCGTAATAGTTACGTCTAGAGTTTCCTATAGACGACGACGCGATTGACCTAATAAATACTCTATTCTTGCGAAAAGAGGAAGATTAGATAATAAATGGTCTTAGGAGTGTATTTCAACTATCTGATGACGACTCTACAGTATATCCAATCTTAGAGAAAAGAAGAAGAAGAAGAAAGGAAGGGAACGAGGAAGAGGGGGATAGGATATAGCAAAGTGGGTAACGTGGCCTCTGCCTGACTAGAGGAAGGCAACAACCCGAAAGAGGCAGGCATAATGAGGGTCGTTGCCCGCAATATTGATGTTGACGTTCAGGGGCAGGGGCGCGTACGAGGGTTAGGGGTTGGCCGAGGGTGGCCGAGGCCTGCCCAGGGCTCAGCCCGTTACACATTGTAGGAGTACCTCGACGAGTTCTACTCAATATATATAGACGATATCATTATCTACTCCGATAGTTCCCGCTCCGACTATAGGAGGAAAGTTAAAATGGTTATAAAGAGACTCTAAAAGGCGGGTCTCTAGGTTGATATCGACAAATGCGACTTTAAGACGAAGAGCGTCAAGTATCTAGGGTTCATCGTCGAAGCCGGGAAGGGGATCTATATTAATCTAGAAAAAATTAAGATTAAGTAGTAGGAGCGTCCTAAATCTATTAAGGGAGTTCGTAGGTTTATCGGATTCGCTAACTATTACTAAGAGTTTGTCCCGAACTTCTTAATAGTAGCGATGCCCTTAACTACCCTTACTAAGAAAGGAGTCTCCTTTACCTAGTTACCCTAGTACGAGGAAGCCTTTAAGCAACTTAAAACCTTCCTTATTAGTACTCCCGTCCTAGCTTAATAGGATCTAGACTAGAAGATAGTAGTCGAAATAGATTTTTAGGGTATATAATTAGAGGAGCACTTTCTTAGTACGACAACGAGGGAATCTTACGACTAGTAGCCTTCTTCTTGAAGAAGAACAATATAGTAGAGTACAACTACCCTATATATAATAAGGAGCTTCTAGCTATCGTACGATGCCTTAAGTAGTAGGATATAGAGCTATAGAGTATACTATCCTTCAAGATCTAGATAGATTATAAGAACCTCAAATACTTTTAGAAGAAATAGTAGGTAAGTAAGAGACAGGTCTATTAGGTAGAGATCCTCGCCTGCTATAACTTTAAGCTAAGATACCGACCTAGTAAGGAAGTAGTAGTCCCTAATGCTCTCTCGAGGAGAGAATAGGATATACTAGCTAATAGTTTTGACGAACGTCTAGTAGGGCGTTACTTCTAGTTATTGAAAGTTCAAGAGGCTATATCTTTATATATCGAGCCTAGGTCAAGACTCCCTAGATATAGTGATACTAGAGAGAATAGAGCCCCCTTCTAGTTAGCCGAAGACGAAAGTCAATGTAGGATTTATAAGAGCTAGCGACTAGGATAGAGATAATAACGACGCTATTAATAAGTCAGACCTACCTAAGAACCCGTTCGCATAGCCTGCTTAAGGACCTCTAGAATTAGGGACTTAAAGCTAATAATCGGTACTAGTTAATCCGTAGATAGTTATATAAGGGGAAAGACAATTACTACCTATCTCAATCTTAGAATATTTAGTTAATAAGGGAAAACGACTTTATTAGAGGGGACGGATTTAGATCCTATTCTTCGAACTACTCCGCACTTGAATTATCTAAGAGATATATAACTCAGCTCTCTCTAGTTACCCTAGTAGGGACCTTACTAAACTACTAATCTTATAGAATTTCACTTAGCCTAGCCTTAGCCAAGATATCTGAAAGTTCCTTTAGAATATGACGTATATAGAAGGACGGTAATATAGAGAGAAAAGCGGAGAGGCCTGCTAAAGCTATTGCCTATCCCTGACTAAATCTAGAGCGAAATTTCGATAGACTTTATTACTAGATTACCCCTATCTAGCCCTAACTAGGCGGATACGATTATAGTCGTTACTAACCGCCTATCGAAAGAGCGTAATATTTAAAGTAATAGCCTTGACAATAACCAAAGTAGTAGCTAGGCAGCTACTTAGCTACCTCGTTCGGCATTATAGTCTCCCTTTAGCGATTGTCTTAGATAGAGGTCCTTAGTTTATTAGTCTAGTATAGAAACGGATCTATAAACTTCTTAAAGTTACTGTAGCTATTAATAGCCTTCTACCTAGAAACTAATAGCGTAACGGAACGAGCCAACTAGGTAGTAGAGCATTACCTATATTGCTATACAATAACTAGTAGGATGACTAGGCAAACCTATTGCCTATAGCAATATTAGCTATTAACAACCGAACTACAACGTCGATAAGCATTAGCCCCTTCTTCCTAACGTATAGCTACGATATAGATCTACTTGACCTATCTAGAGGGCGAAAAGGACTACAACTACTAGAAGGTCCCTAGTAGCCTATAGAGAAGCTTTCGTCGCTAAACTCAAAGAGGCAATAGAAGTGGCACAAGCTAATAGTAGTGTACAAGAACGATAAGAAGAGTATACTAATTGGGATAGATAGGTTGCTAAGCAATTTCGTATTAGAGATAAGGTATATTACGCTAAGAACGTCAAGACTAGTAGACCCTCGAAGAAGCTCGACTAGCTCAACGCTAAATATATAGTCACGGAACTAGTCGGCTTATACGCTTGCCGACTAGATATACCGCTAGGCATCTACAACGTCTTCTACGTTATATAGTTGAAGAGAGCTAGCGATGACCACTTCTCTTATAGAAGCAGGATGATATATAACTACTAGTAATCATCCTAGAAGATAGCCTGGATAGCGAAAAGGAATAGCAAGTCGAAGAAATTCTTCAAGCTAAGACGATAAGAGCCGGAACTAGGGTACAAGTCAAGTAGGTAGGCTATATATAGCCTATATAGGAACCCCTAAGCGCCTTCCTAGAGACGGAGGCCCTAGACCGGTTTAAGGCTATATATAGGAAGATAACGGCGGACGATTCTCCCCTAGGAGAGGAGGGGGGTAATAAAGGGCTAAGCCCTATAATGGCCTCGGCAACCCTTGGCCAACCCTAACCCTTATTGGGTACCCCTGCCCCTAAATGTCAAACCAATATTGTAGGCAGCGACCCTCATCGTGCCTGCCCCTTTCGGGTTGTTGCCTTCCTCTAGTCAGGTAGAGGCCACGTTCCATTTTACTGCGCCCTTCCTCTTCTTCCTCGTTCCCTTTCTCTTCTTCTTCTTCTTCTTTTCTTCAATTGGATATACTCGTAGAGTCGTCATCAGATAGTTGAAATACACTCCTGAGACCGTTTATAGAAGCTATTAAGTCGTAGGAGCGCCCCTAGACGGTTAAGGGGGTCTATAGCTTCTTGGGGTTCGCCAACTACTACCGCGATTTCGTCCCCGGGTTCTCCAATATAGCAATTCCCTTAATAGTACTAACGAAGAAGGGTACCCCCTTCGTCTAGTTACCATAGTGCGAGGAGTCCTTCTAATAGTTAAAGGCTCTCTTGATTAGAGCCCTAGTTATACGTAATAGGACCTAGAACGGAAAAACTATACTAGAGATATACTTATTGGGTACGCTATTAGAGGGGCCCTATCCTAGTACGACGACGATAGAGTCCTATAGCCCGTTGCATTTTCTCGAAGAAGAACAGCCTAGCCGAGTATAACTACCCGATCTACGATAAGGAACTCTTAGCTATAGTACGGTGTTTGGAGTAGTAGGACGCCGAACTATAGAGCATGCCGTCATTCGAAGTCTAGATAGACTACAAGAACCTCGAATACTTCTAGAAGAAGTAGTAGCTAAGTAAGAGATAAGTCCATTAGGCGGAGGTCCTCTCCTAGTATAACTTTATACTAAAATACTAGCCTAGTAGAGAAGTAGTAGTACTAGACGCTCTCTTGAGGAGAGAGCAGGATATACTAGTAGATAGATTCGACAACCGCCTTATAGGGCGCTGCTTCTAACTATTAAAGTCACGGAGGGGCTATATCCGTATATATCGAGCTTAAGTTCGGGTACTCCTATCTACAATGAGTATCAATAAATCGGCGCCTCTATTTAAGCAGGCTATAACGAGCATTAGTTCAGACCCTGCTACTACTACTATAATTCGGGCTAGATTCGCCTTCATTGAGAATAGCGACTAAGATAGAGACAACGATATAGCGGACAAGTAGACCCTCTAGTTAACCCCTTTCTAGAAGAACCCCTAAAGAGCTTATAGGACTAAGCTCTATAGGCTAATAACTAGTACTAGCTAATTCGCTAGATAGTTAAGGACGGCGCGAGGCAGTTCCCCCCCTAATAAGGCCTACCTATCTCTATATCTGAATATTTAATCGACGATGAAAACCAGCTCTATTAGAGGGGCCGCATTTGGCTACCCTAGTTTGAACCTCTATATACTAGGGTTATCTAAGAAACCTACGATTCTACGCTCGTGGGCCACCCTAGGCGAGACCTTACAAAGTCACTAATAGCCTAGAAGTTCACCTAGCCAGGTCTTAGCCAGGACGTCCGGCAGTTCCTCTAGAACTATATATATATATAGACGCACCGCATTTAGAGGGAGAAACGCTAAAGGCTGCTAAAGCCACTACCAATCCCTGAAAGGATCTAGAGCGAACTATCGATGGATTTTATTATAGAGCTACCCCGTCTAGCCCTAACTAGGCGGATACGATTATAGTCATTACCGACCCGCTATCGAAGAGCGTAATCTTCAAGGTAATAGCTTCTACTATAGTCAAGGTAGTAGCTGATAGGCTACTATACTACCTTATTCGTCACTATAGGCTCCCCTCTACAATTGTCTCTAATCGAGGACCCTAGTTTATAAGCCTAGTCTAGAAATGGATTTACGAGCTGCTTAAGATCACCAAACGAGTATTAACCGCCTACTACCCCGAAACCAATAAGTGTAATAGAACATATAAATTAGGTATAGAGCATTACATATACTACTTTATAATATATACCATTAGGACGACTAGGGTAGGTTGCTACCTATAGCGATGCTAGCTTTAATGTAACGGGCTGAGCCGATGTAGGGCCTCGGCGGCCCTCGGCCAATGGAGCCGGGCCCGTGGCCCCGGCCCGGCGCCCGAACCCCTAGGCTCGTTGCCCTTAACAACGGCGCCAGGCACTCAGGCGACGACATAACCTATAGCCTCCCTCTAGTTATAGGGAGCGCTCACTACTAGAATAGCTATTTTCCCTCTTTTCCTTTTTCTTTCCCTAAGTTTAGTATACTTGTAGAGTCGTTACTAGCTAGTTGCAATCAATATACTCCTAGGACTATTATATTACACTGAACTTACTTCTTTGTCGTCAAATATAGAGAAGTATCAGAGCATTTACATTATCAATAAGGCAACGGAACATTACTGGCCGATTCGAGCTACTAACGAGGTAGCTAGACTACACTTATACTATCACTAAGGCAGTGAAGTATCGAGGTCCTACAGATACTAGCCTACGGGCCTAGTTGAGCGAAGAGCAGCCTAAGGGTAGCAACCCTATAGGAGGACTACTAGTGAATTCTAGATTCCTAACTATTACGCTATAAGGGCTATAACCTCGAGCCTAAAGGAGCCGAATAGCTAGGTATAACTAGGATACTACGACTATAAGATACTAGCAACTTAGTCTAGTTAAGTAAAGAGCAAGACCTTAGCAAAGAGACTAAATGAGCTACGACGTTGCTTATAAGATACGAGCTACTATAGGCTTAGTTAAGCCGTACGTCAAATAGTAAGGTTACTATCTAGTAGGATAGTAGGAAGAGAAGGAAAGCTACAATGTCGATAGACCTATCTGTCGAGCTCTAGGATAGGGTCTAATAGCTAATATAGATAATGACTCGGATAATGAGCTAAAAGAGTATATCTAGGCTAAATAGGCCAAACGAGAGAGAAGTAACCCGACTATAATCTAGACCCTCTAGGAGAACCTAGCAAACCTATAAAACTACCTTAAGGACTACCTTAAGCCCTAACGCTACTAATAGCCCCCTAAGTACTATATTACTACCTTCTCCCTAGCTAAATAAATAAAGAAGAAGATAATCCTTCTAGACCCCCTATACTTCGATGGTAATTAGAAGAAATACTAGAACTAGAGGTTGGAAATAGAAGGCAAACTATATACTAATAGATACCTCCTCGGATCCCCTACTAACTAATTTACTTATATCTCTTTAGCTTAGGGATAGGCTCTAGTTAATAGTAGCAGCGTTATATAAGAGTAGTAGCCCGAACGGCGTATATAATCTAGCAGATTTCCTCTAGTACCTAACCTCGACGTATAAGGACCTTAACATTGCTTATATATGCTTAACGACCTCAATGATATAACCTAGGGCGAGAGGGAGTCGTTTATAGCGTTTTACTTAAGGTTCGAGAAGCAACTAGCCGACGTAGGGGTACTATATAGCCCGATACGGTCTAGATCAATTATCTCTAGAAGACTCTTAATAATAAGATAACGGACCGCCTAGTCTTAATACTATACTTGCCGACGGACTATATAGGGTTCGTCTAAGAGCTTTATAGTCTCGGCGCTAATATTGATGCCTAGAGACTTTCCTAGAGGAAAGCTACTAGGAAGCCTCCTAATTACTATATAATGCCTTTTTAGCCGACCGTAAATGCGAAGCCCTTTACCTAACTAGAGGGATAGGCGGGCTAGAACCTCGCCTAGAGCTAAAACGCCCCCTTTCTACGCTACCTTATCTAACGTAATAGAATAGGAGCCTACTAGGGTTAACAAGGCTATTCAGAGATAGAATTAGGAACTAGTAGGCAAGAGGGCTAAGCTAGTAAGCGAGGAGGAGATCCAACGGCAGTAAAGGGAGGGTTATATATAATATAAATAGAAAGGCTACTAGAGTATAGAGTACCCCTTCTCCTACTAAAGCGCGCTAGACCTTAGGCGTATATTAAAAAGGCAACTCCTAAGCTTCCTATAGTCGAAGACCTAGTAGATTCCAAATTAGATATACCTAACTAGATAGAAACCAAGGACGAGGAGTTAAAAGATAGCTCCTAGCGGAAGTCGTTACTAGGAGTATTTAGAGGCGGAGCGGGCTTAGAAGAAGGCTAAAGAGAAAATAGATAAGCTACTAGTCTATATTAACTTTAGGATTAATAGTATCTTATATACTAAGCCTTAATCGATTCTAGTTGCTTCTACTATAGTACGATTAATAAAGCCTTTATTCGACGCTTATACCTCCTATATATTCCTATTTCCCCTACGACCTCGAGTAGCTTAAGACTATCGTTAGAGGAGCAATCACTAATATAATATACCTTGCTCTAGATATTAATAGTTATAAGCAAAAGAGGGTATTCCTCTATTTATTAACTAGTAAAGGATTTGGTCCTTAGAAGACCCTAGATAAGGGCTAAATAAGTAGAAGTTATACCTATAAGAAATAAGGTCTATATAGGCTCTTTAAGGTTGGTAGTTATAGGAGAGAGCTATAATAAGGGGGTCAACTTCTCTATACAATAATATATAGCGAGCATTTTAGAGCCCTAGTTTGTGGGCAAGACGATACTACCCCTCTAACTAGAAAGGAGAGTATATTAATTTTTGCGGTAAGCCTATAGATATTAAGAAAGCCCTTGCCCTAAAAAAGTATAGCGACCCTTATAAGAAGCTGCCTAGCTATTACTATAACTTCCTTCCCCTATTCGACTAGATATAAGCCGACTAACTCCTACTATATCGAGCAGGTATCGACTATAAAATCCCCTTAGAAAAGGACACTAACGGCTAGGATAAGACCCCTCCCTAGGGACCTCTATATATATATTGTATAAGGAATTAATCGTCTTTAGAAGACCTTTATAGAGCTCCTAGATAAGAACTTCATCTAGGCGAGCAGCTCTCCTACTTTAGCGCTATACTATTCGTTAAGAAGCTAGGGGGCGGCCTCTTTCTATTTAATTACTATAGGTTAAACGAGATTATTAGAAGGATTGGTACCCTCTTCCCTTAATTACTAAGACGTTGAGGTCCCTATCTAAGCAAAGTGGTTTATAAAGCTAGATATAATTGCTACCTTCTATAAGATCAAATCAAGGAAGGAGACAAGTAGAAAATAGTATTCTATATATAGTATAGGCTATTCGAATAGCTAGTCACCCCTTTAGCCTAATAGGCGCCCTAGCTACTTTCTAATAGTATATTAACTATATACTATAAGACTACCTAGACGAGTTCTATTGGCTTATATCGACGATATATTAATCTACTTGGATAGCTCCCTCTCTAACTATAGGGAGAAAGTCAAGAAAGTTATAAAAAGGCTCCTCGATATAGGCTTATAAGTTGATATTAATAAATATACGTTTAAGGTTAAGAGCGTCAAATATCTAGGGTTTATTATCGAAGCTAGTAAGGGCATTTGGGCTAATCCTAAGAAGATTGAGGCTATAGAGTTGTAGGAACGCCCCTAAACTATTAAGGGGTCTATAGCTTCCTAGGGTTCGCTAACTACTACGACTTTGTCCCTAGGTTCTCTAATATAGCAATTCCCCTAATAGCCCTAAAAAGAAGGGTATCCTTTATCTAGTTACTATAGTACGAGGAGGCCTTCTAATAGCTAAAGGCCCTCCTAATTAGAGCCCTAGTCCTAGCGTAATAGGACCTAGAGCGAAAGATAGTAGTAGAAATAGACTTATTAGGGTACTATTAGGGGTGCCCTCTCCTAGTATAATAACGAGGGAGTCCTACGCCTAGTTGCTTTCTTCTTGAAGAGGAATAGCCTAGCTAAGTACAACTACCTAATCTATAATAAAGAGCTTTTAGCTATTATATAGTATTTAGAGTAGTAGGATGCCGAGCTATAGAGCGTCCCCTTTCGAGGTCTAGATAGACTATAAGAACCTTAAATACTTCTAAAAGAAAATAGCTAAGTAAGAGGCAAGTTCGATAGGTAGAGACCCTCGCCTAGTATAACTTTAGGCTGAAATACTAGCCTAGGAAGGAAGCTATAGTTCTAGACGCCCTCTCGAGGAGAGAATAAGATATATGTAGACGAGTTCGATAAGCGCCTTGCTAGGCGATACTTCTAACTACTAAAGGCCTAGAGGAACTATATCTTAGTATACTAAACTCAAGTCTAGGCCCTTATATTAGCAATAGCGAAGAAAGAAACTATATCTCCCTTTAGATAGACGACGACGAGCGTTAATTTAGACCCCCTAGCTAATATCGTATAGTTCGAGCGAGATATACCTTCGTTAAGAATAGATTAAGATAGAGAGATAGATAATATAGGATAAATTAGACCCCCTAGTTAACCCCTTTATAGAAGAGCCTTTAAGGGGCTTATAGGACTAAGCGCTATAGGCAACAACTAGTATTAGTTGATTCGCTAGATAGTTAAGGATAGTACAAGGTTCCCCTCCTAATAGGGCCTGCCTATTTCTATATTAGAATACTTAGTTAATAATGAAAATCGACTCCGTTAGAGGGATCGCATTTAGCTACCTTCACTTCGAACCTCTATATACCTAAGTTATCTAAGAAACCTACGATTCGATACTTATAGGCTACCCTAGGCGAGACCTTATAAAGGCGTTAATCGGCTAGAAGTTACTTGGCTAGGCCTTAGCTAGGATATCTAGTAGTTCCTATATAACTACGATATATATAGAAGGACCGCGTTTAGAGAGAGAAGCGTAGAGGGCTACTAAAGCGCTACCTATCCCTAAAAGGATTTGGAGCAAAATATTAATAGACTTTATTATAGACCTACCCCGTCTAGCCCTAACTAGGGATAATTATAGTTATTATAACCGGCTATCGAAGAGCGTAATCTTAAGGCAATAGCCTCTACTATAGTTAAGGCAGTAGCCGACCAACTATTATACTACCTTATTATTTTACTATAGGCTTCCCTCTAGAATCGTTTCGGATAGAGGCCCCTAGTTTATAAGCCTAGTCTAGAAACGAATTTGCGAGCTACTTAGGATTATTGGCGGCTATCGACTACCTACTATCCTAAAACCAACGGAGTAATAGAGCGTATAAACTAGGTTATAGAGCATTACTTATACTACTTTAATATATCGCTAGGATGACTAGGCCGGGCTACTACCTATAGATGCTATATTAATAACTAGGTCGCTATATCTACTAGCTTAAGTCTATTTTTTATACCTATAGCTACGATGTAGACCTCCTGGCCTAACTAGAGGGGTAGCCGATTTGCAGACTATAGAGAGGTCCCTAATCGCCTAAGGCGAAGCCTTTTATATACTTAAGGAGGTAGCCGAGTTGGCCTAGGCCGCGATAGCCGCTATATAGGAGCGATAGGAAGAATATATAAACCGAGACTAGTAAGTAGCTAAGCAGTTCTATATAGGGGATAAGGTCTAGCTCTACTTGAAGAACGTTAGTACTAATAGGCCCTCGAAGAAGCTCGACTAGCGTAATGCTAAGTATACTATTATAGAGCTCGTTAGCTCCTATACCTACTATCTAGATATACCTCTAGGTATCTACAACGTTTTCTATATCTCGCTCTTGAAGAGGGCAAGCGATGACCCGCTTCTATTATAGGTATAGGACGATGCCTAACTACTAGCGGTGATTTTAGAGGAAACTAGTGAAGAAGAGTAGCAAGTCGAAGAGATCCTCGAAGCGAAGATAATAAGGCGTAGGACAAAGGTATTAGTTAAGTAGATAGGATACGCGTAGCCTATATAGGAACCCCTAAGTACCTTCCTCGATATAGAGGCCCTTAATAGATTTGAAGCGGTATATAGCAAGATATCCCCTAACTAGAGGAGGGAAGCTGCACTTTTGTACCTGCAAGAGGGAGGAGGGGGGTAATATAACGGGCTAAGCCCGATGTAGGGCCTCGGCGGCCCTGGCTAAGGAGCTAGGCCCGTAGCCCTAGCCCGGCGCCCGAACCCCTAGGCTCGTTGCCCCTAACAACGGCGCTAGGCACTTAGGCGACGACATAACCTATAGCCTCCTCTAGTTATAGGGAGCGCTCACCGCTAGAATAGTTGTGTCAGGATATGGAAAGGGGGTCCGGGGGTTCCGGGGCTACCTGCCGAGGAAGTGGGGACTGATCGGCGCCGGGTGGCTAGTACGCCCCGTCTACGTGGCGCACAGGGGGTGACACATCATTAGGTTTCACATCTGTTGCAGGCGTGTACGCAGCGTCTGAATAGTGTTGCATAGCTGTTTCAGAGCCGTAGGATATAGGAGGGCAAGGCTAGTTGACAGGCCATAAGAGGGGCATGGGGCAACCGAAGGAGAGAGGGAGGCAGAGTTCAATGTGATTCCTTCCTGACTCCTACCTCTACGTTCACGGTGCTCAGTAATAGCTACTACCTTGCTTGTACCCCTTCACTTCAGCTACGATATCCTAGGCCCAGCCCTGACAAGTTGTTTCCTTTCTTTTCCTTTCTTTCCCTAAGTTTAGTATACTCGTAGAGTCGTCACCAGCTAGTTGCAATATACTCCTGGGACCGTTACAATCCCTAATCCAATGATATAGCCTTTCTATCTAAGCAGAGGAGGCAATAACCCGAAAGAGGTAGGCACGATGAGGGTCGCTGCCTACGATGTTGGTGTTGACGTTCGGGGGCAGAAGTGCGCAATGAGGGTTAGGGTTGGCCGAGGTTGCCGAGGCCACCATAGGGCTCAGCCCGTTACAGTAACGATTAGGGCGAGGGTCGGAGGAATATTGCACCAAGATGTGACGAACGGTCGCTCCCGATGTCTAAGAGGGACTCCTGAAGGTGTGTCCGGGGGTCAGGATGACAGGTTCGGGAAAGCCAGAAGGTATACAACAAGTGCACTATCGATGCAACTGTCTCAATAGTACCAGTGGTGTAAAGAATGTGATTGCTTACGGAGGAAGCTACTGTGTGCCTGTAGGCGGTAGAGATTTTGAACGATATACAACCATGCTCGCCAGCTATCCCGAGCTATCCTGCTCGCCCTGGGTAGCTAGCTATCCTGGGCTACTCTAATTTGAACCCCTCGGAGCTCGGTCTTGCTTCCTAATATTATAGCCCATTCGATGATATAGCCCGTTCGATAATAATGTACAGTAGTGTTGTGAACTCGTGCGCAGCACCTCAAACCCACAAACATACCATACCCTACTGCTGGTCACAGCAGTCTGGCGATATTGATGCCGTGAACTGGGGGAGGAACGAAAGTTTCAACACGCATGGCTCAAGGTGGTTCCGGAGCTCTCTGCAAGGCACACTCCTCAAGCGAATGACTCTGGCCGTCTGGTCAGAGTCTCGCCCACTACAGTCTGCACTGGAGAAAGGAATGTTGATTGTTGTTGTCGTACTGCCCTGCCTGCCTGCCAGCCCAAAAGCCCCTGAGTGGGCGCCCCTGGCAGCTTTATACATGATGCAGCTTGCACGTGAGAAACTTCACCAAAATGAAAGCAATGTCAAAAATTCTCCACGGTCCCCCCCTGAACAGCAGTGGGCGCGAATGACAAGCTCCCCTGAAGCCCCAGAGGTTTCTACAGTCGTCGTCAGACAGTTGCAATATACTCCTGAGACCGTTGCATTTATTTCATCTTTGCTAATACGCGATATCGTATCTAATCAACCTTTTCCTGCTCTGGCTTTGCGATGTCCTCCTTGTTTAAATCTCTTGGAAGCGCTCCTAGTGATCTCTCCCCGAACAAGAGATCAATCTCCTCCAAAGACAGCTGCTTTGTCTCTTTGAAGAAGAAAAAGACGACTGGAATTGTCACGAGAATATCCCACGCAACAAACAGAAAGTAAAACTTCCACTTCAGCTCCTTGAGTGCAAATGGCGAAACCTGGGCCCAGAAGGTTGAAACAAGCCAGTTGCCTATGCCATTGCAAAGGCATTACCCCTAGCACGAATTTGCATCGGCATAACCTCGGACATGTAAACCCAGGAAACGGGGCCCCAAGAAAACGAAAAGATGACCGTGACACAGAATAAGAAGAAAACCCCGCCTATCGAAAGTCCGTGGTCTGGATCGTCTGGGTTGATCCGACTGTTGATTGCAGCCTCGCAAATAAGCGCGATCGCAATAGCCACAGTGCCCCAAAGAAGGGCATGCGGCGTCCAATGCGATCGATGAGGAACGTGATGAATATGAGGTTCGCTAGTGGGCCCATGCAGTTGTAGATTCCGGCCACTAGCAGTGAACGGTTTCCGGTGATCCCGAGGGCGTTGTACATCTGATTCTGATAGTATCTGGAGGATGTTGTCAGCCATGGCGCTCTCCACGGCATCTTTCCAGGAGCCACATACCCGATGACGTTGATACCGGTGAATTGTGTAAAGACCTGCACAGCAACGCCATGCATAAGACGGGTCCGCCACTGCGGGACGGTGAACATAATCCTCCATCCCGGGACAGTAATGGCTTTTTCTGCAGCGATAGTTGTCTTGATCTCGTGGAACTCTTGCTGGATCCATTCATCGTTGGTGCCGTCAAAGTGCAACGTCCGCAGAACCTTCATCGCCTCATCCTCCCGATCTGTTTCCATGAGGTGGCGGGGAGACTCAGGGAAGAACATGATGCCACAGGCGAGAAGCAACGCAGGAACAGCCTGGAACGCAAGGGGAAACCTCCACTGGAAACTGCCCGAGGTTTCCCTCGGCTTGCGCGGATCCATATCCTACCCAAGTAGAGCTATGTACCAGTTAATTATGTCGACTATTGAATCCAATCGGGGACCGACACTTACACGATGAAACCCACACCGATCATCTGCTGTGCAAGACCCACGATCAAGCCGCGAATCTTAGGATGCGCACTCAGACTGGTACACTGGAACCGACATGCTCAACAATCCGACTGCCCATCCAGCAATAATACGGCCAACGAGAATCATGGCCAGATTCTGGGCGGCGGACTGCAGGATGGCACCCACCAAGGCGATCGTGGCCCCGATCATGATGGTAATCCGACGCCCGAACCGGTCCATTGTGAGACCTCCCGTCAACGAGCCGAAACACCGCGCCGCCTGAAAAGGTGCTGTTGATGGCTCCGATGATGGGACTGCCGGTTTCGGTTTCGAAGAACTCGAGAAAGTTGTGGGAGGCGATAACGTCGGTCATGACACCAGAGTCGTATCCAAAAAGGAACGAGCTGTCAGCATCCCTTCGTCAGCATCCCAGATCTGGCGATTAGAGCGTCCATCCTTGACAGAAACCTACCCCGTAGCGGCAAAAGCCGCAAGGCAAATGTTGAAAAATTTGCCCATGATTCGAGGTGCGCCAGTTCTCCGCGACTGTCTTAACAGAAGGTTGCCTCGCAAATGTATTTCGCCAGACCATCCGTCGATCGTTTATGGAGCTATATACAAACCGCCAGCAGTTTGAATCTGGTTCAACTTCATGTGCTTCCCAGCCAAACAAGCCTGAACCGCTTCCCCGGGACTTTCCCACTGCAACCCCCGCATTCCCCATCTGGGGCAGCTTGCTCCACGCTCCCCACGAAGCAAGCAGTCTTCACGCTTTCCTGCGGAGTTACCAAGTCCCGCATTCAGGCTAAATCGATAAGTTCCTATGATCGTGCGCCATTAGAAGCCGCCACTAAGCGTCTGTTGGATGACCATGATCCGGGGCCTGGGCTGGGGGGAAGACGACAAGTTGGGGAAGGGAGAACAATGTTGGGAACAAGTGGGGAGACTTGTTGTGTGGAGGCGACGCGGCTCTTCCTCGGGGGTAATGAAACCCAAGGAAGCTTGGCGGCTCGGTAATCATATCTTGATGCAGTCAAGGCCCCGGACCGGGCCGTTGTCAGAGCAAGGGTGCCGGCAAGACGTTGAGGACATCCGTAAGTTGGAGCAGCTCGCGAGGAAGAACCCCTCTTGATCCTTGACTAGACAATCATGAATCAAACATGAACGCTCGGCATCTGGGGAATGACCCTTCTGTGAGAGGTTGCTGGATGGCATAGTAAAACCGGGCATCCATGTTGAGACGAGTAATTAGCGGCTCAGGCGAGCATACTCCCAGCCCTACCTTCCTCTCAGTGTTCAGTTGCTCTCTCAGTAAAGACTTGGCCCCCTGTTAAGCATCGGATAACCGGACCGTGTGGGACAGGTTGTTCGCTTTGTGAACTTGCTAGGCGCAGGAGAAACGAAAACCGAGATGCGCTGCCGGCCATGACCTTCCATTCTGGGAACAACATGGCAACTGTTTCTCCAAGTGCGCCTGTGCCCATGGCGCTAGCGGGCCAGGGGGCGAATGCAAGGATGTCAACTCGCGGAATGAGATGCCGGTGGAGAACAGTAGCCCCGGGGGTAACATATCGCCGGTCGCGCTGCATTCTCAACGGTCGACATCACCTCTGTGGGTGGGTGGTCACCTTTACAGGGATCATGAAGGTGAGTAAGAATTTGATTCGCACGCAAATTCAAGTCGGTCAGAATTTTGAATTTGTACGCAAAATTCTCGCACAGTCAGGTTTGCGCGTGACGCTTACGAGCTTACAACAGTAATGACGGAGTCAACCCTGCAAGGCCTCTCTCCCAGTTATCTCCCCATTCTTCACCTCCAAGATGCCCACTGTCTTGCCCTCAGTGTCGACTAACACAGCCCTCGCGCCTTCGCCAGCAAAGTAGCTTCTTACCTCCACATTCGTCGTGTAGTCGTAGACGGTCCTCTTCTCGCCTTCCTCGCCCAGGACCAGAAGGGTATTCGGCCGGACATTAGAGCGGGAGGGTGGCAAACGTATGCGTCTCGGTGAACCAGCCGGGGCCACTCTTCACCTCTCCAGTGAAGAAGTTCGTCCACTTGCCATTCGGGAGGTAGAACTGCACCGTGCCATCCTCCTCGAACACTGGTGCAACCAGGAGGCTGTCGCCGAGCATGAACTGGCGGTCAAGAGTCCATGCCGTCGGATCATCTGGGAACTCAATGCACATTGCCCGTAGACTGAGGGGGATGGCACTCTTCACACATTCCTGAGCCTGAGAGAAGAGGTAGGGCATCAATCGAGCCTTGAGGTGTGTCCACTTACGAAGCGTGGCCGAGCACCCCTCCTCTGACTGATCGTCGTTGTCGACCGTCCAGGGCACACGGTACGAGTTTGAGCCGTGCAGGCGGGAGTGTGAGCAGAGAAGCCCGAAGGCAACCCATCTCTTGTAAATCCACGGGGAGGGTACCCCTCGAAGCCGCCAATATCGACGCTCCAGAACGAAAACCCGGAGAGACCGAGGGAGAGACCGCCACGCAGCGACTCGGCCATGGCTTCGGGCGTCGATTCGCAGTCGCCACCCCAGGTCAGGGGGAATCGCTGAGTACCGGCTGTCGCGCTGCGGGCAAAGAGCACGGCCTCATTAGCCCCGTACCGCTTCTGCAACGTTTCGTAGACCAGCTTGTTGTAGATGAAGGTGTAATAGTTGTGCATCTTCTTCGGGTCCACAGACGCGTCGAACCACTGGACATCCTCCGAGGGGATTCGCTCGCCAAAGTCCGTCTTGATGCAGTCCACGCCGGTGTCAAACAGTCGCTCTAGGCAGCAGACAAACCAAGCGCAGGCTTCCGGGTTGGTGAAGTCGACGATACCCATGCCTGTCTGCCACAAGTCCCATTGGAAGATATCTCCATTCTTCCGCCTGAGCAGATAGCCCTTGGCCGCAGCCTCGGAAAAGACGGGTGAGGCCTGTCCGAGGTAGGGATTCGTCCAGACGCACACCTTCTTGACAATACCATCAGCTTTGAGGCGCGTGATCTGGCCCTTGGGGTCCGGGAACATGTCTTGGTCAAACTTAAAGTCGCACCATTGGAACGCCTTGAGCCAGAAGCAGTCAAAATGAAACACCTCAACGGGGATGTCTCGCGCTTTCATGCCGGACAGAAAACTATTGACGGTCTCCTCATCGTAGGATGTGGTGAACGAGGTGCTGAGCCACAGCCCAAAAGACCAACTCGGGACATTACCAGGCTTTCCGGTGAGGATGGCGTACTTGTGGAGGATCTCGCGCGGGGACGGCCCGTGAATGATGAACCAGCGAAGCCTCTGACTCTCGACACTGGTCTGGACACGGCAACAACCGCTCGCTGCCGATCTCAAGCTCGACTCGCTCTGGTGTTCAATGAAAACGCCGTAGCCGCGCGAGCTCATCCAGAAGCTGATGTTCTTGTAGGCCTGGTCGGACGATGTGCCGCCGTCGGCGTTCCACAGATCGACTTTCTGGCCAACCTTGTTGAAGGGGCCGAAGCGCTCGCCGAGACCATGGATGGACTCGCCAACACCAAGAGTGCTCTGCGTAAAGATGTAGTGCTTGAGGTACGCATGTCGGCCATCTGCATCGGGCTGCTCGGCGCCGGTGTATAGACGTAACCCACCGAGCGGTTAAGGAGAGTGGTTAGGGGCTTCTTGCTGCCGGTGGGGTGGAACGAGATATCGAACTCGTGGGGCGCACCACTAACCGTCGCTGAGATGGTACCGGCCGACAGCGTGGTGCCCCACTCCGTCTTCGTGATCTTTGCTTCCACACGGGGTGGCCAGCTGGGAACAGATCAAAATCGGGGCCGCGTCGGACGGCACCTTGCCAATGGGTGGCCTCGACCGAGATCACGCCATCAAAGACGGCCTCAATATCCTGAGAATCATCGTGTAGAAGAGCATGGGCAGCGGATTGCCGGACGGTCATCAGCAGTTCCAAGACACGTACAATGCTAAGAGTGCCGAGGTTCAGGGTGTCGCCTCTTGTCATAACCTTGCGGGTCGGGCACAGGAGGCTGATGCCCTTGCCAGAGGCCGTTGGCGTGATGCGGTACACCTCCTCAGCGTACTCAATCCGCACGCCCTCCGCCACAAGCCATTGTCCTAGACCACCGTTAGCGTTATAGTAACTTCGACGGTCCCACGGACAAGACATACCGTCACGGAACCTCATTTGAACGCTCAATCTCAAACCTCGATTTCCAAGGGCTTGATCAAGACCAGTTGCACAAGACAGAAATGACGCTCTTGGGCAGGAACAATGAGGTTACCGGGGACGTTGGAGGTAGGAACTCACGTCTTTGACGGGAGGCAGGGGTTTTGGAGACCACCACGAGATGGTTGATCCCAAAGTCCCCTACCCCACCCCTCTTTGGCCACGTCAAGATCCCGATCATTCATGGACCCCTCGTTCTAACCCTGAAGTTGGATAATTGCAACATGATGGGGTGACCTGTGGGGTTGTTGGTCAGAATCTTGGCCCTGTGAGACCTCAGTTGTGGTGGATTCTCTCTGCATCTGGTTCTCGATGGGGTTGCTGCCCCCGAGCACCATCTCGGGAAGTCGGGGAAATGCAGACCGAACGCTAATTGGGCGGAGGTAATGGTAATGGTCTTATTGGCCCGCGTCACGACTTCGACCGGAACTCAAGCGCGTGGAGACTTAGTATTCGTACCTTGGATCACATGCAAGTAGCCGAAAAATCAAAAGCTGAAATCAAGAGCAATGGGACCAGCGGGACGGCGATAACATGGTCATCAGGATCTCACACTAAAGCCAGTGTTTCCACAGACAGCTTCCCCTTGGAGAAGGAAGATCCTTTCAATTGAAATTACAGCACTCCATAGCTCGTCACTGATGCTTCGCTTCAACCATGACTACTGTAGTTAATTACCTCTCAACTGTTACAGGCAACAGCTGCACATGCCAGCCCCACACGGCCCGGTAAGTGGAGACCTTGTCGACAGGCTCCCCGCTGCGGGGTTTCTCCAACTCTTTGGACCCATCTGTCGAACCCCGCACGGTGATGGTGGAAGCGACTTGTCAATCTTCCATCGAGCAAGGTTCTTGCGATGCGATCGATGTTGATGTTGCTCAAGCCGAAGCGTTCTCCCTGTGAAGAACCAACTGTACCATCGAGGGAGCGCGGCCCGGCACCCGTTCGTCAACCCAGCAGCCTCCAACGATGTCATAGCCGACAGCAATCAACGACTTTCCTTATTCGGCGCTAGGTCTCTACGGCAATTCACTGTCTCTCCCATCAAGGCTGAAGAAGTTTAATCCCCTTGTTGACGAAAATGGCCGCTAGGGCGGCCCCGAGACTTAGTCCCGCCTGGTTGCTTGTGGCGGGACAACCGCTCTTGGGCAATGGCCAAATAAAATTCGAGGGCCTGGGGCCCTTTCGTTCATGGCAAACGCTGAACTTCGTGAGGGATCCTTCACACTTCCAGCCAAGGCAGACCGGAAACATGAGACTTCCCACTTCGACGCTGCTTTTTGCCGCGGCCGTCCTGGCTGCGGACAAGGGACGCCCCAGCCTTAAGAATGCCGTCTACAAGAACCCGACGGCCTCGGTCGACGCTCGTGTGGCGGATCTGCTATCGCGGATGACCATCGAGGAGAAGGCGTCGCAACTTCTCCAAGGCGACATCCGCAACTGGATGAACGAAACGACCAACGCACTGAACCAAACCGGTCTAGAATGGAGCACCAAGTACAGGGGCAGTGCCTTCTACGTCGGGGTCCCAGTCCCCAACGAGTGGCTCAGCCAGCACATCAAGGCAGCCCAGGAGTACATCCAGAAGGACACGTACCTGGGCATCCCGGCCTTCGTCCAGACTGAGGGCATCCACGGTTTCCTCGCGCGTAAGCCTTTCCGAAGCAGGCAGCCACAAGACGTTCACTAAACGACGTCGCAGATAATGCCACCATTTTCAACTCGCCGATCGCTCATGGGTGCTCTTGGACCCTGCCTTGGTGGAGGAAATGGCAGTTGTCATTGCCAAGGAGGCCCGCGCCATAGGCGTCAACCAGCTCTTTGCTCCTGTTACTGATTTGGCCCGCGAACTCCGCCATGGCCGCGTCGAGGAGATGTACGGCGAGGACGGCTTCCTCGCCGGGGAGTTTGCCCATGCATATGTCAAGGGCGCCCAGTCCGCAGGGGTCAGCGCCATGGTCAAGCACTTTGCTGCCTTTGGCATCACCGAGCAGGGTCTGAACACGGGTCCGGCCCACGGCGGAGAGCGAGAGTTGCGGACCACATTCCTCCCGTCGTATCGACGAGCCATTATCGATGGAGGCGCGTTTTCAATCATGACTGCCTACCACAGCTACGATGGCATTCCCGCCGTTGCTGATCCTCATCTGCTCACCGACATCCTCCGAGAAGAGTGGGATACAAGTACTACACCATGACGACGCTGGCGCATCGGACCGTCTGTGCAAGACTTCAAGATGTGCGCATCGGACCCCATCGACAAGGAGGCCATCGTCCAATACATCCTGCCTGCCGCGGCGACAGCGAGATGGGAGGCGGCTCCTACTCCTTCGAGCAAATCCCTGTACTGGTGACGAGTGCAAGCTCAAGGAGAAGACCGTGGACACTGCCGTCGCCCGCGTCCTCAGGGCCAAGTTTGAACTCGGTCTCTTGAGGACCCCTTCCCCGGCGTCCCAACAAAGGAATGGGGCAAGGTGGTCCACACCCCTGAACATGTCGCCCTCGCCAAGAAGCTGACGAGGAATCCATAGTGCTTCTCGAGAACCACAACAACATCCTCCCACTCCGCAAGGATGCGTCGGTCGCCGTTATCGGGCCCATGGCAACGGCTTCATGAATTACGGAGACTACGTCATCGTCAACTCTTCCACTCACGGCGTTACCCCGCTCGACGGCATCCAGGCAGTGAGCAAGGGCAAAGTCACCTATGCCAAAGGCTGCGAGCGTTGGTCCTCATCCCAGGAAGGGTTCCCAGAGGCCGTCGCGGCCACCGAAGCTGCCGACGTTGCGATTGTCGTGGTGGGCACCTGGACTCGTGATCAGAATGAGCTCTGGCAGGGTCTCAATGCGACAACCGGCGAACATGTTGACGTGGATAGCCTGAATCTTGTCGGTGCCCAGGAGCCTCTCATTCGCGCCATCGTTGCGACGGGGAAGCCAACGGTCGTCGTCTTCTCATCTGGCAAGCCCGTCACGGCGCCGTGGATCTCGGAGAACGCGGCGGCCCTTGTCCAGCAGTTCTATCCCTCTGAGCAAGGCGGTGCCGCCTTGGCCTCTGTGCTTTTTGGTGATGTGAATCCCAGCGGTAAGCTCACAGTCAGCTTCCCCCGCAGTGTCGGCGACCTCCCCGTTTACTACGATCACTGGAACTCCGGCCGCGAGGCAAAGCCCGATGCCGGCATCGCTTACGAAAACGGCACGCTGGTCTTTGGCCATCAGTACGTTCTTGGTGACCCTAGGCCCTTGTACGAGTTTGGCTACGGCCTCAGCTACTCCACCTTTGAATACAGCGATGTCGCCGTGGACAAGCGCAACGTGCGCGCCAAAGATACCGTGACCGTCAGCGTTACCGTAAAAAACACATCCGGGCGGGACGGAAAGGAGGTCGTCCAGGTGTATGTGAAGGATCTAATTGCCAGCATCGTCGTGCCCAACATCCAGTTGAGGGGGTTTGAGAAGGTCTCCCTGAAGGCTGGAGAGAGCAAGCGGGTGAGCATCAAGGTCAAAATGCAAGATCTGGGTCTGTGGAATGCGAGAATGAAATATGTTGTCGAGCCAGGCGACTTCATGTTCATTGTTGGTGCCTCAAGCAACGACTTCAAGGGGAATGTCACTGTTACTCTCCAATGAGTAGGGGGGTGATGCCCGAGGTGGGTACCGGGCATGTGCTTAGACATGCGCCATTCATTCCTGAGCTACTAGGATCTAATATAATAGAAGTGCTCTATCTCAACTAGCGATAGATAGAGGCCTATGACGGGTTGCTGGTGAATGTAGGTGATTCATGGGATTGATTCTTGGCTGAGTGGAAGAAGAGACCTCAGCTGAGCGGCTGTGCTGCGTTGTGCAACCCACAGCTGCCTAGTATTTCGCTTTCAGCTCACCTCAGATCAGACCTTGCTCGATTCTTTGTCTGTAACAGAGGGTTTCTGAAACACAATTCTCTCAGCTCACATCATCAGCACCGCAACTTTGAATGCCGAAGGTGGTCAGGTCTAAACGCCCCTCAATAGCAGGATGGGAAGTCGTTTCTCGAAACAACATGCCACGGTCGACGTGGCACTACCGCGCCTGCGTTTGCTGCGGGAACATAACTTTCAGCCCGTGAACTCCATGCACATGCTGCAGTTGTACTCGTACTTCCCCTTTCTCCGAGACCGTGAAGAACTCTCAAAAGAGAACAAGGCTCGTTATGCAACTTTCAATGTCAAGTCTCAAAGAAATTCAGTTACGAGGCGATTCTGCGCTATAGCTACGATTCACTGTTGGATAGCGCCAGGAGTTGCACCTCCTGTAGGCTCCTGGGCCACCTCTTCTCGAACACGATCTAGATACGCCCCCGACGAGCCGAATGTCGACAAGTTGAAGGGCATCATCACGTATCCGCCCAGTATCGGCCCATTATCCTCCCACTATCCTACCAGGAATTGATGAACAGGACATGGACGAACTGCGCTCTGCAAGCTCTGTGGTTTGGCTCGAAGTCTCGCTACCCGCACACGAAAGGACCTCGGAATCTCTACGACCTGCTCTGGAGGACTCTATTACATCAGTGTAAATCGCGAATTCGGGTGCGCTTTACCCCCGGCTCTTCCTCACTAAGGTTCGAGACGCGGTTGGAGAGGTTTGCCTCAAAACTCTCATCCCATAACGATGAACAATCAGACGCGGAACCACTTTCCTGGGAAACTCATCCGGCTTGATCTTTCAAGGCAGTAGCTGGATAGATGCCGCACGCATCACCGTCTATGTCAGAAACAAGACAGCTTCCACACCATCTCCGTGAAGCTTTCCAAACGGTTGCTCAACCTCGACGGCTCTATAAGTGAGAAGAGCGTTGCGCTCTGTATCATAAATAGCTCTTATTCAACATCAGACAGTCATGGGTTGGAGTATGCGACCCCAAGCTACCGCTGGGGTGGCCCTCAACCAACGGCAGGGACAACGGGGAACCTCCAGCGGCTGCTCAAGTGGATCCGCTTTAGGTCTTTACCAAAGCTCTTTCGGGACGCCATTGAATTACCCGCTCAATGGGGGGTAGGTACCTTTGGGTAGACTCACTCTACATCGTGCAGGATCAGCCCCTGACGAGGCGCAGGAGATCCCAAGGATGGTGAATATTTATACCAATGCCGCCTTCAATATCTCGCCAAGCGCAGGAAGGGAGCCAAAGATGGTATCTTCGATTCCCACAGCCTAAAAGAACCGGTACAACACGATGTTCCACTCCGTTTTGTGCTCGCAGGCGAGACGACGCAGTGTACAGTAGGTGCCGAAGTAACAGGGTATGCCTACCTTGCCAGCCTCTGGAAAGAGCTATTGTCAAATACTTACTGTAGTCATAGAGTTGACCAGGAAATGATAACATCCATAGAATACACTACATTACCTTTATCTCCTGTTGTTGACTACTGCTCTATTCTAACGGGTGTTTGTCACGACGCCACATCGAAGAGCAAAACGCTTCTCCGCCTTTAACACTTAGCGGCTTTTGAAGACGGCAACGAGCCGGATAGACCTAATGAATGCCTGGACAACGAATACGGTGTTAACACTTATTCATTCTCTCCGCAGAACGTCGCCCGCTCAGCTAACGAGAAAGAATGGGAGGCGGGGAAGTCCTCCCCAAACGAGATAAGATGTTCAAGCTACCAGAGCCTACCTCTTGTAGGAGGTGGGGTCTTGATATTACAGGGGGACAGAGAGCCGAGGGGTCAAGAAAAACGCAGTATAAGGTGTCTGCTCCTGCAGAGGGTACTTGATTGCAACCTGCTAGCTGATGGATGGCGCCGCGACCAGACCTTGGAATCCGCCCCAGCATCCGTGACAGCAAATCAACTCTCTCTTCATACTGGGTTGAAAATCTCCGGTTAGCCGTGAACCATTGTAATGCAGTTGGTGCCATCCACTTACCGAACTCGAACCGGCCGTCGTTGTTGCCAATGCGCTCCGCGAGATTAATGTCCCGGTAGACGACCTCGCCCTCAACGTTCCTCAGGCCGGCGCGAAGAACCGGGACAGAATCGCCGCCCTCCAGCGAGAACGTGATGTTCTCGGCGCTATGGGAGAAGTTCTCGCCGCCCCACTCGAAGTTACCTGTTCATGGGGATGATTAGCTCGTGGTTCCGTGGTGGATAGTTGTTGGGTGTACTGACCGTCATTGTTGCCAATGAACTGGTTGAGATCAATCTCAGCATCAACCCCCTCGCCGTTTGCGTTTGAAAGACGGGCCCGGAGGATGTGGCCGTCATCAACACGGATATCCTGAGCAGACGCGTGGAAAGACATGGTGTTGGTGCGAGTTGGAAAGGCGTAATTGGGTGTTTGGATGTACTGAAGTTGTTTGGGGAAGAAGTGAGGAGGAAGAAGGTTTAGATCTGCCACCGGCCACTTACCTATTTATGTTCCCTGGCAACAAAGTTGGGCGGCCGCCGGTGTGGACCTTCGATCTGGTGTTATTGAGGGTGCCGCACACCCGGGGCGAATCAGGCGTCGTGGAGGCCCCAGCTCCCCCACTTGTGTTTGCAGCAAACAGCACGTTTATCGCAGAGATGGCTTGGCGGGGAGGAGAAGTGGTGGAGTGTGGAACGGGATGAAGCATCTCCAAAAGAGGGGCCACGCAGGGAAGGAGCACCCTTTGCCTCGCCTGAGGTGATTGCGGGTCAAGATGGCGAAGTTCGAGCAAGTATTGCGGCCGCATATCGAGGGGTTGTGCCATTCTCAAAACCGGCTGAAGCCCGGTGGCGTTTCTCTATCCAATGGAGAAGGAAAGAGGGTGCCAACAGTTATGTAAACTCGGGTTACATTCTCGAGGAGCTTCAATGGCGTAGTGGGCCGTTGGGCAAGTCTCCGCTTTTGGGCCCTTCGCCAAGTGAACCCTGACCTGACCTCCATCTCATCTTTGAATAGGCAAGGCCGCCGTCAAGTTCAACGCTCGGGGCCAGGAGGCCCATTCGAATGTCACAAGAAATGGATGTCTGATTTAGATAGATCGATGTTTTGTGGTCACAGTTTGGCAAGGTACACAGATATCGGCAAGCAACATTCGAGACACTCCAGATTCCCTTCGAGTCCAATAATGGACCCGCGAGCAACCTCGGCATCAAATCAGGTCCATCAGAGGCAATGCAGACTACCTACTGATCACTGTTGGGGTCATAGGAAAGACTAGCGTGCATGGTCCAAATTTCGGCACTCCAACGCAGGAGCCATTGGCAGCACAATCAGGAGTTCTCAAGTGTAAACAAAAAAAGAAGGAGGCAATGTCGAGGGATTGAGGGGTTGAGGGGTTGAGGGGTTGAGGGCTGAGGGGTCGAGGGGTTGAGGGGTCTCGGACTTCGGGGGTGGTTGCCAGTAGGTGGGGACAGGTCGAGGTTTGTGGCTCCCGCGCTAGTCGCTTCTCCCGCTTGAGCTTTCTTGAAATGATGGGGCATAAGGGGAAAAAGTCACTAGTCGAATGACAGAAAGACATTTGACCTGGATTGTAGACGATTGAGAAACATCGAGCAGCTGAAGCGGGCGTGAGCGTTGAGGACCAGGATCACATGATCCGGGTGAGCTTATTTATGGGGCTTAACCCCTTTAAGCCTAGCGTCACAGCTCCACCATGGACGCGTCCAGGCGTCTGACACGACACAAATGACCGGTTGTCGCGCTGCTCCAACCACCGGACCATTGTCGACCACTCGATCAATCACCATACAGCCCGTCGAGGATTCACTGTTGAAGGAGAACACTAACTGATACACTTCTTGTTTCCCAGTTTGTCGCCGGCCATGGCTGCGCAACTTGACGTCCAGACGCTGGGCTTCGTCTTCCAGTCCCGACCTGATATCCTAGCGGGCATCCAAAAAGCTGCTGGTATGGATCATCTTCCCGGACACCATTTCTCGTCTGCAAGTGGCTGAAAGCGCTTGTTTGCAAGACACACAAGACGCAGTTGCGAACGCTGTGCCCTGAGAACCTGACTGCTAACGAGCGGCGGTGGCGGTTCAACCAGATACCCAGCACGTACCATTTTGTTTAACGACATTGCTAGTTTTGTGTACGAGCGGATAGCCTCGGCCGATGCCCAAGACGGGCCCGCAGCAAAGAGAGACGGGTCGATATCACAGAAACGCAACCCAACGGCCATACACAACGCAGAAAAGCCCCAGCGGAGCCGCAGACAGCTGTTTTGAACGCCGATGCTACCGTTGCCGACCCGGTCCTGCTCGAGATTAAGGATATCTCGGTTACCGCACCACAACGCAAAAAGTACGATCTCTGCTTCACTGGAAACTTTCTCTATGCCCGGGCGCCGGGGTCCTCTGTCCCTGTGCAGGGCATCGTCTACCCGTGGAAGGACATCGGTACGTTGACTGCTCCTTTGCTTGGGTTCCCCTCAATCGCAACTCCAGATCTTGCTGACTTCCTGATTTACAGAGCACGCGTTCTATCTACCCCCGGACAAGTCACAGGCGCAGTATAACTACGTTTTGCTGCCACGCGACAGTTACCTCCCGACAGCGAAACAGGCCGGCAGCAACCGAGCGACAAGCAACCGCCCCTCGAACCGCTCGTTTTCACGATCCCGGCCACCGCACCAAAGCCTGGCAGCGTCGCGGGGACTTATGCCAAGACAGCCGAGGCAGTTTCGGACACATACGGAACCCTGTTTAACTGGGCCCTGACAACTTCGATGCGCTCCGCTGGCAACCACTCTTCAGCTGTCGTTGCTGATCGGTCGGACCTAAGGTATTCCATAGTCCGGCACGACAGCCACATCGCCCAAACGAGAAGGCTGTGCATGTTAAAGCCTTCCGCGGCAGCAAGGACGGGTTCCTCTTCTTCCTCCCCACTGGCATTCTCTGGGGCTTCAAAAAGCCTCTACTCTTCCTTCCGCTGGACAGGATCGTGGCCGTTAGCTACACCAATGTCCTCCGAACCACGTTCAACATGGTGGTCGAGCTCGACACTGAAGGCTTCGGCGATGGCAGCACCACCATTGACAAGGAGATTGAGTTTGGAATGCTCGACCAGGAGGATTACCAGGGGATTGATCAGACATATGTCCGCCGTCACGGCCTAGCTGATCGCAGCATGGCAGAGCAAAGGAAAGCAAAGCGCGAATTGGCCGAGAACAGCAAAAAGCCTGTTGTCGGAGACGACGCCGCTGCCGAGGAGGCCGAAGCAGATGGTTTGACGGAGCTGGAGCGGGCTCAGCGCGAGGCTGAGCAGCGGCTTCAGGACGAAGAGGACGAGATGGAGGAGGAAATGAACCGGGGAGTGAAGGAAGAGCGAAGTGCGAGGGAGTTTCGAGTGATGATGGGGAAGACGATGATGCACAAGGCGACTACGATGAAGACGAGGCGGAGGATGACGGGGAAGAGGAGGCAGGAGGTATGGAAGAGTAGCAACTGACGCCTTCCGTTGCGGGCACCAACATCTTAAGGCCGGTTTGATTTGGTCTTCGCTTGCATTATGCCACGATCGAAGAGCGCGGTGCTCTGGATAATATCCGTCGAATTGTCACCTTGCGAGGCGCGGGTCCGCCATGCTCTAATCAACGCCTCTTCCACACACATCTATTAATAGTGGAGACCAATCCCCATAACACCTCGAGCCTATTGAGAGGGCGATAGGGAGCCAGGCTGCATGACAAGGGCTCAGTCCTCATCCGGCTTTTAGGTTGCACTTTGAACTCGTGTCTCGGCGACTTTGAAGACACCGTCTTTGACCAGGGTAAATGAGGTATCCTCCTCTTCGAGACATTGGCATTCGAGTTTGCAGTCAAACTTCAGAACAGATGAACTTCCAAGGGCGAGGCTTGCTGATGCTGGACATATTCCAATGGCTCCTCGAAGCTGACCTCCCCAGCTCCCAGTGGACGTGGATGAGGCGTCCTGACATACAGTTTTCCAGGCCTCTGGCCCGTCTTCAGCCATCGAAGGACTTATCCTTGGACTGGTCTGACACATACATGTCCTCGTGGCCCGTTGCAAGGCAGAGGCGAAGGATCGGAGCTCTCCACACTTCCGCCCCAGAAGGCGGTCCCACCGAGGATGTAACCTGGTGGATGTAATCTGGGTCACCTTCCACAGGCGCATTGCCATGGGCCTCCTCAACAGTGCACATGCCTTCTCTGGGCTCTAATGGGCCCTTGACACAATCCTCTCTTCCCGCCGCTAAGGTCTGTAAGAATCGAGCACTGCCAGACAGCCCGGCGTCCAAATGAGCGACAACCTCTCGCATTTCTCACCGCCTGGAAGCCAACAGGAGTTGACCCCACTGTCATGCTGCAGCTGCGGGGCATAACCAGCGCTTCTGCTGGATTGGGAAGCAGATGAGGGGTCTGATGGGGCAGTCATCGCGCGTCCGGGACGGATGTATCAAACCAACTCCTCCGATCTCAAACTTACATCTGCCAAAGCAATCACATTCCCACCTCGCTTTTCGAAGCAGTTGCCAACTCAAACTTGATAGTAATGGGCACAGCCTATCCGCTCTTCAAAGCCTCACGAGAGACGCTGGGGAGCGAGCTGAAGCGCCTGCATCAGCCTTCGGGCCAATCAGGGCGGTTGAGCCCAAGGGACTTGTTGCCCTGCCGTAGGGCTGAAATTCTCCCGCGAAAGAAAAGCAGAAGTCGGTCTCTAAGCGATACGCAGGAAGGTGACTTCGCGACTGTGCGATGACCAAACCCGATACTGTGTCCGCATTTGAACCCTTTCGAACCCGTGTATCCCAAAGCATGACAATTGACCTCTTGCACATCAAGCCCCTCAGGCCTCGTGCCTTCATCAGATTTCGACCGATCGACATACCGGCGCGATCTTGCACTTGCAGCAGAAACCGATGGGCCGTTGTCCGAATCCTGGCCTTCAGCACGAACAGCGCGGGGAGAAGGAGGAGCGGGATGAAGGGGACGCTGCACCCTCTCCTGTCGCCTTTCTCGTGTCTTGCTGAGCATGGCCCATTCCATGCATTGGCGTTTCCGACCTGGGCAAGCCGAATCTTACACAGTAGCGCGGAAGGATAGTAAACGGCTGACTCGGATTTTAGCGCCATTGAGGTCGTCTGGTGGGAGACCACGACTCGGAGGATTTTCTCTCTTTTGTTGATCTACCGCCGTCACCTGCGTCCCTGGATATCATCCGCGCGCTCGTCTTGGGAATGAGACGGACCCGGAACTAGGGAACAGGTGCAGATACGCCGGTGCTGTCTCGGAGCCGTCATTTGCCGTCAGCAGCGCCGGTCGCCACCTGCAGCCTTGATGATCGCTCCACACATGGCCCGAGCGAGGGCATCGTCAAGTTGATTGGCGACTCTGGCTGTTTTGAAGGGGACAGCGGTCCCACCACCTCACCACTCAACATGCCGTCGCCTGACGCGGTCGTACATCACCCAGTACATGTACGCAGCCCGCGCGCGCTTACGGCCGCTCAGGCGTTTGTCTTCAAAGCACTTCAGACCCGTCGACGGCTCGGGACTTCAACTTCTGAGCGTCGTGAAGTTCCAAGGTGTTCCAGGGAATTACCCTGATTTCCGCTAGTATTGTGTAACTATCCGTAAGGTAATTTTGTTACCATCTCTTCCGCTGACCATTAGCCCCACAGCAGATCCCTTCTTAGCGACCCCTTTTCGCCCAGCAGGGCGATACCCCGCAAGGAGGCGTGCTAACCAACAACCTCAACTGGCGCCGCCCGCGGTCGACGGTGGGAAGAACAACTGGCGAAATGGCACCCTCTACACACGGGAATGATGTCATTTCAGCTCTCCACAACGCACTTGTGGTAGACAGCAGCCCTCGCCACCCCGTTCGTAAAGCTGCACCCGGATGGAATTTGATCCAGTTCTCGAGGAAGGCATGCGAAAAGAGCGTGTGCGTGCCCAAAGTCGCGCAGAAGCCAAAAGCAGCCGGGATCTGACCCTCACCGTCAAAGCCCCTGCCCTGCAAGGCAGCCACCCCTGTTCTTCCTGGAGGGCTGAGAAGCGGGCTGGTCGAGTGGGTCCCGGCTTGAACCGTTCTGGATGACGCGAGCGTGCGCTGCCATGCGCGAGCCTACCACTGGCGCCGAGAATCCATGTGCGTGAGGATAATGATTCTGCAGCGCTCCTTCCAATCCATTGCCAGGCCACCAATCTGCCGCGCCCAGCTTGGAACCACCTCAGCTGTTGGATTGCCTCCAGCTTTTTCCACCATCTCGACCTTCCGTGCGTTCCGCCTTTTGTCCCGCTGCCGCCACATCCCGGCCCGGAGCGCCAGCCCAACGACCCATCCGTTCCGCGCCAGAGATTGAGGGCATCAGGAAATAATGGAAGCAATCCAAAACAGGAGATGACGAGGTGCATCTTTCTGCGAGCCTCTGCGCACCATGGGTACCGAATGAGCTCTTCCAAGTTGCTGGTTACTGGAGGGTACCTTGCCCAGGGATATTGTTGCCGGCGGCTCCACAGTCCACTGGGCTGAACCACCACCAGTCGACCCGACTCGCCCATGGTGCAAAGTTCGCCGCTGGTCGTCTGACAAGCACTCCCCGGCAACAATCCCAGCGCGCACAATTTCTCCTCCACAAACGCTGCCCTGTTCCCAATGGCCTGGGCGCCAGGCCGATTGTAGGGGGGGCCGGGCCGCTGTCTGCTTTTGAGTTTTTGGCCGACTTGGCATACCGAAACGCTCTCCTATTGTTTTATTTCCACCGCCGCCTTTCGTGCTCCTCCCTCTTTTTTCGCTCTCCACGCTTGGGTGCTGCGGGATTGAGCTGTCACCGCAACCAATCCCAAATTGAGAATCCAGCAAGACCGGCTTTTTGGACGTCCCCGACAGCTGAGGCATTCAAGTTTGTGGTCTCTCGCCAGCTGCGGACTGCAGACAGCAGCCCGGCTTTTCGTCTTCCCCCCGTCTGACTGGGCCTCGGTTCAGCTAAGACTTCGTAAGTCAGCAGCGGCGGGCGGGGCAAGGGGGCGGTTGCCTTGACCTTCAGCTCTCTTCCCTAGCACATCTTGTCATCACTGCCATTCTCACCGGCTCCTTTGCGTGGGTTCCTCGTGGGGCAACTCACGGTCGTCATCAATCCCGGCGTCATGGCCGCCATCCCCATCCAGGCGCCCTCTCGATACGGGCCGAGAGACTTGAGCACCAGCCCTCTCCCATCCATATCAACCGCTCGCGATGGGACCTTCTCGAGGCCATTCGGGCCCCCAAGCCGTACCATCCCGTTTTCCGACAATCTCTCCCCTTCGGCCGCCGCGAATCCCATGGCCATCCGCGGTGCAGACCATAGCGACGTCCCTCCACCTACTACCGCCGCCCCGGCTGGTCCCCGTGAACGGCCCCGTCGATCCGACCCTGCAGTTCAAGGAGAGCATGCGCCGCGACGAGTACGCGAACCCCGACAGCGACTCGTTTGGGCACAGCTTCAAGAGGCGAGACTTGTCGTTTAGGGTGACTTCTCTGACGATGGTTATCACAGCTTCGACAGCGTGAGGTTCGTGTGATAGCCCGGTGTTCATTCTCGGCGTGCATTCTCAGCGTGTTGATCGTCTGGGCTGACGGCGTGGAATCTCTAGGTCCGCCGGTATTCCTACCCTTTTGGTCACCACACAATGAAGGCTTTCCGTCCTTGCGACTCGATTGATAATTCCATGCTGGACAAACTAAATCGGTCCGGACGACGATCGGGTCTTAGCGCGTCGGTCAACGATCTTCCAGGTCACCGTCCGCACCACGCCCAGCTTACGACTCTCTCCCTCCCACACCGGACCAGACAACCGTTCCTTGACTCGGGTTACACCAAGTCGCCCTTACCAATCTCTGCCACGTCCCGGTCGGCGGGCATTTTGGGCATTCGATACCGGGTTCCGGTGACTACCGCTCTTGCCTGGGAACCGACAGCAGCGACCTTGAACGCTCGCCTCTGCCGCGGGCCCACGGGATACGCGGCACTTCTATTTCCAAAGACGGGGCTGCCTCGGTCTGCGGTGGCTACGAGCCTCGTGACGAGGACGCAGATTTCCCCATGGAGGAAACGACGCGCATGCGCAGTCTTGCAATCGAGGACCAATGGAGGGAGAGGGATTGGGAGAGGGATAGGGAAAGAGAAAGGGAGAGGGAAAGGGGTTGTTACCAGCCGGGACAGAAACGCCGCGCGTCCTCACCACCCAGCGACGATGCTCCGCTCCCAATGACATGTTGAGGAGGAGGGACGGTGGCCTCGTGTCCAGGGGTTCGCCCATCCCGAGGTTGCTTGTGATACCCCAGAACTCGCTCTCGAGCAGCATGTCATCGATAAGCCGGAGCGGCAGCTACACGAGCAACCTGACTGCCAGCAGCATCCAGCATGGGTTCATTCGGGCGCCGTTCCCCCAACGCCCTGTCTCCTGGAGGTCTTTCACCGACGGATCCGATGAACTGCGGAAGCCCCTACGCTCCTCCAAGTCTGTCCGCGTCTCCCCACCCCTCGATTGGGCGGTCTGCCGCAGCATCGTCGCCGCATCAGCGCACACCCAGCGAGCAGCCGCTGGCCCCGCAGGTCACGCGCACAGTCGTCTCGCCCCGGAAGCTCGCTGAGATTCCCAAGAGTCACAGTAGCCTAGCGGCCAAGCTCAAAGGTCCTTACATGTGCGAATGCTGCCCGAAGAAGCCCAAGAAGTTCGAGACGGAAGAGGAACTCAGGTACGGTACCAACCTATCCAAAACGTCTGTCGAGGCCACGGTCGCTGACATGATCCTCACCATCGCACAGAGGCCACGAAGCGGAGAAGCAGTACGAGTGCTCCTTCTGCGGCAACCGCTTTAAGAACAAGAACGAGGCTGAGAGGCACCAAAACTCGCTCCACGTCCGGCGACATAGCTGGTCGTGCTCGGCGCTTACCGGCTACGAGCGTGCCTTCCACGACAGCACCCTCAGACCAGGGGAGGCAGATGTATGTGGATACTGTGGCGAAGAATTTCGCAGGAGCGGGCAGAACTCGGGCGGGCCGTGCGTTAGCGAGCAAGACTGGGAAGAGCGCATCCGACATCTCCAGGACACGCACAAGTTCCGCGAGTGCAACTCGAGCAAGAAGTTCTACCGTGCCGACCATTTCCGACAGCATCTCAAGCACAGTCACGCGGGTACCAGCGGTAAGTGGACCAACATGCTCGAGAACGCTTGCATGATGGAAGAGGAACCGCCCGTACCTTCACGATAAAGTTCAACGCCTCAGAGGCCGGGGGGCTTCCACGGGACTCCTGGACAAGGTGCAAGGCCCGGCCTTGTTCGGAGCAGCCATCCGCAATTCGTTAAGACTCCTGGAGTCGGCTGTGGCTCTCAGAATGAGCTCCATTCAGCCGCATAGCCTGCGCTGAGAAGCGCGTTCAGGCACGGGGCCTCGAGCGGCCACACGCTCGTTCCTGCAGCGATGGGAAATTGAGGGCTGTCTCTGCCAGAAACTTCTGGGGCTGAGGCGAAAACAAGGGAATCCATCGACATCTCGCTGGAACCCCCGCCCCGGTAACGTGAGATGGAGCGAGTATGGGCCAACGCTCTACTTCTAGAGGGTTGTTGCGAGGACGGCTTGGACGGAGTGAGGGGCGTGGGACATTGCGTTGCATGGAACGGTCGTAGCTGGGCTTGGGTTCCTGGTTCTAGAAGGTCAAGGGTAGGCGAGTCAGCCCTGGTCGAATTTATGCCAACAAATATCCGCCGAGAGCTTCCCCACCGCACCAAAACACGCCTGCTTTGAAGGATGCTCTCATCGCCCGGGTATGGAAACTTCAGGAACACCGGACGCGCAGCGTGTGCCGGTAAGACGTCATTCATCAAGCAGCAGGCGTTCCCTCCTGGGTCATTTCCCCCTTGGGGCAGCCTTGGTGGCAGGACCATTTAACTCGGTGAGCTTTCTCACCTGAAACGAAGTTACGACATGGGCATTACACTTTCATGGAGTTCATGAGGCGCCGGGGTTCACATTGGGGCCATGTCTGGCGGTTTTTCTTGGCCCTTGAGAAGGGTTGGTCCAGCCCGACTCCTGGTTTCTTGAGTTCGACTGATTAGGCATGTTCTCCGGGCGACATGGAAGCATCAGGAACATCATCATGGTGGAGGGCCGGCTCGGGACCCCAATGAGAAGTGTCGTTTTCTTATTTTTTTTCTTTCACAACAGGACCCATCTAGCCGGACTCATGAACGATTATCACGCCTAGGATGATAAAAGCACCTTTATTTATACCTTTGCCAATGATTTCCCTAAACCATGCACTGTAATCTATAGAACCCGCACGATCTTAAGTTGCGCTCCAGATGGCACTTGCTTGTCCGACCCCGGACATCGGTTCCAGCTGAGAGCTTCGAGAAGGCCACAGAGGGGCCGACTGCAGAGTGGAAAATCGCCCCACACCAATGGTTCATGCGGGGCAGGGTCCAAAAATCGCGACGCCACTCTCACCGCTGGGATTGTGAAGTCGTGACTGGGCAAGCAAGATCGCCGACATGGCGCTGAACAGGATCAACGGGGCCGAAGAGCTCTTTGTCGGAGGGTGAGTGCCTCTCTTGTCGTTCCCTGCAGTGCTTAACCCCTCTGTTGTTCTCCCGGATTGACTGGCCGCAGCGTCTTTGGCGTCAACCGATCCCGGCTCATTGAGGAGCACAAGATCACCCACATCTTGTCCGTCATCAAGTACTCGCTGGACCGAGCCACCGATGCCTTTCGCGACGTCGAACATCTGACCATCGACATCGATGACATGGAGGACCAGGACATCCTCGTGCACTTCCCAAAGATGGTACGCTTCATTAACCAGGGACTTCACGGACAGCGCGAAACAACAACCAGACCCAGCTCTCCCCCGGTGCTGTCCTCGTCCACTGCGCCATGGGCAAGTCCCGGTCGGTTACCGCCATCATCGCCTACCTTCTCTGGAAACACCCGCACCGGTTCGGCAAGTCGGACCCCAAAACGACAGCCAACCAGGCAGTAGCGCAGGCGCTCGAATGGGTACGCCAGACTCGGCCCATTGCGGAGCCCAACGACGGCTTCATGCGCCAGCTCGAGATGTGGTGGGACATGGGCTGCCCAGCCGACAGCGATGAGGCCGTCGAGAAGGAGCCTGCATACCAGCGCTGGGTGTACAAGCGGGAGGTTGAGGATGCAGCCCGCATTGGAAGAGCGCCAGACTGGATCCGGTTTGAGGATGAGGAAGTACCAGACGGCGGTGCCAAGTCAGGTATACCGGACGGTAGAGGCGGCAAGACAGAGCTCAAGTGCAAGAAATGCAGGCGGGTGCTGGCTACAGACCCCTTCATTGTTCCTCACCAGGGCCGTAGCAACACGGAGCGGTCCGACTGTGGTCATTTCTTCATCGAGGCGCTGTCGTGGATGCGTCCAATCCTTGAAGAAGGCGCTCTCGATGGCCGTCTGATCTGTCCCAACGCAAAATGCGCCGCATCAATAGGGCGATACGCCTGGCAGGGCTTCAAGTGCAGTTGCGGCGAGTGGGTTGCCCCGGCGTTCTCGCTGCAGAACAGCAAGGTCGACAAGGTGGTAACAGGCAGGAGGCCGAACGGCGGCGCCGCTGGGGTGGCGGACCGTATGGCTGCTCTGGGCATCCGTATACCACCGGGCATGAAGCCGGCACCTGCGGTTGCTCTCGCTCCTGTTGACGCTCAGAAGCGGCAGGAGAATCTCTGACTTAACTGAACTAAGGGTGACTGATCAACTCAACGCTGCACTCGCCTCACCGAGGCTTCATTGGGTCGAAACCTGTCAGTGCCAGCTGGAAACGAACGAGCCGGATAAGTCAGGATGGCACTGTCCCCACCTCGCTGTGTTCTACCCGATGTTTCGTATGTATCCTCCTCCTGTTGTTTGATGGAGACAGGTTTGCCCTTCTTTGCATCGTATTTTGTCTCCCTCTGGCACTGTCCCACCGACAGTACCGCAGGGATACCTGGGGAAATATGACTTGCCGTGCTGCAGCCGGACAGCCACGCCCTCGAGGAGCTTACCTCTCAGCTGCGGCTCATCCGAGTTGTTTGCAGGACACAGCCTTCAGTCATTCGGTCGCATTTTCGACCCCTGAAACCAGAGAGACGGCTAACACCTGGGCTCGTATGGGGGGAAATGACTCTGCTGATTACGAGAGAATGCCGGTCATCAAGCCAGCTCCTCATCTTGTACGGATCCTCGCCGCGCAGCCACATTCGTCAGAAGGGACACTGACGGCTGTATATAAGATATCGGGTGTCGGTCAGTCAAGCCACTTCTGAGGTAGGAGGTTATGGAATGTGCGGGAGTTTGGTGCCACCTCGACGCATCGAACAGGGGTTGGCTTGGACCAGAACAATGACATGTCCTACCAGATGAAGCTGGGTCTCTCATTTGACGCCCAATATCTGATACTGTTTTCCTACCGCGGTTTCCATACCCATATCCGCCAAAAGTTGCTCTATCGAGAGACTACCTGGCACTCTGGAGTGGGATACTGATAATATATGTACATGCACCCCCTTCCACCCCCTTTGACGGCTGCTCGTCTCTGTGATCGCTATTAGAAGTCCTCTCCAATTCTTTGAGGTCACAGATGTAGTTAGTGCCCTCACACTGGGTATTGGATGGCCTGACTTTGGTCGACATTGGAAGCTGCCATCAGTTACTTCCCACTCCAACAAGTCATGTTGCTGATGTATTCACTATGCATCAACACTGCTCGGGGAAACGGCTGAGGCTGTAGAGGATCGCTCCTCTAAGCGGCTGCCATGTAATAATAACGCATCCGTAAGCACTAGACCCTCATGTGGGGGTGGTTGGCCTCCGATGCAGTGACCGGAGGGCAATGGATGGGGGGTGTGGTGCGTGGTTGCGTTGGGACAGAGAGGGGTAAGGGGGCGTTTACCATGAGACTTCGGCCATGTTTGATAGCACACATGCACCGATCGGTCCGGAGGGTCAAGGAGAGGATGCTCGTCCTGACTGGGTGGACTTACCTTCGGTAACTTTCACACGGGACAACCTATTTCCGTGGAATCACTCGTTCGCCTATTCTACCTATCTTGCCTCTTTGTTGTCTCATCTACCGACCTCCGGCCGTGCTAAGATCAACTGTTTGCTGCTGCATTACTGGAAGGGCCAACCACTGGGAAACTGCAATCAAGCTGGTGTATCTGGGCAAACTATGGGCCGCTGGGGTGGAAAGCGAGCGGGGCTTGGCATATCATTCTCATCAAAGACATACAGCTGCAGGCTTCAGACTCCCCTCTTGTATACATGGTCTCCGGAGGGACATTAACCCGTCAAGGGCATCATGGTCCTTGTCTTCATGTTCGTGATAGCTCGAAGCCCGTGACCTATCAATGACATTGCAAAATAGCTGTTTTGTTGGAGGCGAACAGACCGACCCTGACCGCAAATGACTTCTGTATCCAACGTCTACCGGCAGCGTCCAGCGCAACTGGTTGGTACCGTGATAGATACAGTACAACTGTTGCCTCGGAAACCGCTTGTATGCATACTGTCCAACTTTAGATTGTTAACCAACGGTCAAAAACGTCCCAACCCTCGCAATGGAAACTCTGTAGTTTTGTCGGCTGCCGAGCCAGATGATTATTTGTATATCTGCGTGGGATTGCTGGGAGACAGCAGGCAGATGTGGCGGCGCAGTGACAAACGGTGCATATGCAGAACTAAAATACCGGCGGGTGGGTTTACTGGCTGCGAGTAAGCCGCACCGCCAGACATCCATCCTCCCGCCCGAGCGAGCGGCTGCTGTCGCACAAGACGGCCGGCTGGATGACGTTGCTCAGAAAAGACGATGAGCCGTGCAGTCAGCCGGGAGATGTTCGCTGTAGAGACTGACGCCGTTTCCGGACGTCGGGGAACAAGTTCCCGGCTTGCCGTCGGCGAGTGCCCAGATCGTCGTAGTTCCGTGCCAAGCAGAGGTATTCTGCGTCATGATGGGAGATTCTTGGGAACGGACGGAAAGTACTTGGGGTCCTGCAACTTCTCGCGGTTCCGCCTGCGGATCTCGGCGTCCCTCTTCCGCATAACCCGTGATTGGTAAAACATGCTGCGCGTTCCAACCGGTCAGCGGAGAGACCGGAGGAAGGGGGCGAGTTCCTACCTCTTGAGCTCAAATATGCGGGGCTCCTCCTCCTCCGGCGGCGAGGACTCGGCATCCTCCTTCTTCTGCATCATATTGCGTTAGTCGAGAAGGCGCACAGCCTGGGGACTAGGGGCTGTTAACCGGCTCCGTCTTCTCTGGTATTTCCTTGCTTTCCTGCACAGACTTGTTATCCTTGCTCTCATCTTTTTGGTCGTCTTTGGCTTCCTTCTCTTTCTTCTTCTGTTTCTCCTCGTATTCCTTCTTTATGCGCTCCATCTCTTGTCTAAGCTCCCGCTCCTTGCGGGCCTCGACGGTGGCTTGGTCGATCTTGGGTGTGCAGAAGGCGGTATCCTTGAGGTGTAGGGCGCAAACGTAGAACCAGTCCTGCATGGAGTTAGACGCCGTAATCCTGGCACCTCTCGGTTGCTTTGCAGAACGCACCGCGTTGTCGGGCGTGATCAGGACGCTAGTGGTAAGCTTGAAGCAGACGTCGCACGCCTTGGCGCTGGCCTGGGCCACCTTGCGGTGGATGTATTCGTTCGGAAACGTGGCAGCCATTGCGATATTGTTTCCGTTGACTTCAAGTGGTCGTGTTTGCCGACAACGAGACTTGGGACTCACCCCGAGCTTGATGTTGGGATGGTGCGGTGCCTGACCCCATTAATTCGCTACAGTGAGGAATCCAACAAGGACTGTGCATTCCGCACTTTGTACTTGAACCTGAGCTAATGACGAACAGCAGGGGGCATTTTCTGAGACTGTTGGGGATTCTACCAAGCCGTTCCAGGCCCTAAGATTCAACTTTGTTCAAGATCGTGAGATCGTGGAGAGGGACGTCACGGTTTGTCTCCTTGCTCGACAATCGCGAGCGTTGTTTTGTCCTCCTGGCCTGCCGCAGACTATGCAGTAGCAAGCACCTACCTCGAGGTAGGTTTTTAGAGGGTACTTGCTTGGCGCTAAGCATCCAATGCGACGGCTAAACGCTCATGACGTCACTTACCATGTGCTTGGCTGGCTGGTGTTCAGACACAGGCAGTCGCGCTTCCTCACGAGAGGAACCATCCGATGACGGACAGTGACGGCGGCCATTTCATCCCGGAACGCCAAAACAGAAATGAACTATGCATTTGGGCGACTGCCACGCCAGCTGATACATGGCTTGCCGTACTGGCGGCTCTCGACCCGATGCCGGCTTCTGACGCCCTTTGAGCCTCGACCATTGTTCCTTCCAATACCTACGAGTCAGTCATGGAGAAACGTCTCGACTGCGGAATCCGACGAAACAGAGCCCGAGGCCAAGGCCAAGAAGCTGAACCAGAGGGTGCTGGACGAGGAGGAACGAGAAGTAAGGCTTAGGGAGAGCCAAGTCAAACGACCATGGCACCGGGAGTGCGCGGACGAGCCGCCCGTTGGCAAGGATGAGAAGGCGAATGCACCGGTGACGAAAGGTGGTTGCCAACGCCCGTTTGACAGCCTGACGCGGCCCCTTGCTCAGCGCTAACACGGCTGTTTAGGCAAACTCCTGACAACCCCGACGCGGCTACTGAAACTCATTCTTCCGCTGCCTATCGTTGTCGAGAAAGACCGGGACAACAACAGCAAGCACGACTATGGGCGGTCCATATCGCCCAACGATACGATCCAGCCTCTGGCACTGCTTGTCCATCCCCAGCAGCCCTTGTCATATGTCGAGCGCCTGATCCAAGCCGAGCTTCCACCGGTCGTGGAAGACGGCAAAGAGAAGATACCCAGCGTGTATTTCCGCGCCGAGGATACCGAGCATGGAGACAACAAACCGACAACGAGGTCTGAAGCGAGGCACCGAGATGAGAAAAGCAAGTCGCGGAGCGAAAGCCCGACACATGTCGCATCGTATTCGGGTCTTGGCCACGAGGGCCCCGAGCGAGAGGGATCGGATAAGAACTGGGTCCGCTGGAGCAACAGCACCGAGATGGGCGATTTCATCCGCGACGCGGCCAGGGGGAGGGAGTTTGCGATCGAGATCGAGGGCTACAACGTCGAGATGCGAGTCAGCGTCCCGTCGTTTGGTGACCGCACCTACTACATGCGCGCGCGGCTGCGCAAGATGAGCAAGCAGATCGACCAGCTGTCCCGGATAAAGCATGAGTGCGACTTGTTGGCGCACCAGGGGGCAAACCGGATCGCAAAAGGAGGGTTCGCCCTGCTCACCGGTTGGTGGGGAGTCGTGTACTATGTGACCTTCCATACCGAGTTCGGCTGGTAGGTGCTAGGAATTGCCGTCGGGTATCGCAGCTGCTGACGCCGTTGCCAGGGATCTTGTCGAGCCGGTAACCTATCTCGCCGGCCTCACGACCATCATGGGTGGTTACCTGTGGTTTCTGTACATCAGTAAGGACTTGAGTTACAAGGCGGCCATGAATGTGACCGTGTCGCGCCGCCAAAATGCTCTCTACGAGGCCCGCGGGTTCGACCCCCAAAAATGGGAGCAGCTGGTTCAAGAAGCGAATGCGTTGCGGCGTGAGATCAAGGTGGTGGCGGTGGAGTACGACGTCGACTGGGACGAGGCGAGTGATATCGGAGAGGAAGTGAAAGATGTCCTGAACGAGGAACGGACCAAGGCAGGCCACAAGGTGCGGTCTGAGGAGAAGGAAAAAGATGAGAAATTCACCGAGACGGAGCGGAAGAAGCGGGACGAATCGGAGGAGAGCGAAGCAGAGGGCTCGTGATGAGATGCGGCTGCAGTAACTAGGGCGAGCCGGGCTCTCGTTACCTCCGAGAGAACGACCCAAGCCGACGCGCCATCAGACGGTAATGTGATGGGTTGAGCTTCGAAATTCAGCACTGCTCCAGAAGGCGTCCAAGAGATCACTCCACAAGCCAAGACCTGGGGAATCACGATGCGGAGTGATCCGACCTTTGTGGAGTCACTTAGGCGCAAATGACCGCATGGGTACTTGGATCACGACCCCTCCAAGCTGCCCTCGCCGGATAATTCAATCCCTCCTGGATGGCAACTTGGTAATCTTAAGCTTGAAGCTGCGCCTTGACTGCAACCAAAATCGTCCGTTTGTTGTCGCCACAGCCGTCACAACATACGATGAAGTAGCACCTAATTCACCATCAGAACAGCCTCACGCATCTGCTGTCTCTCGAAGCGCCGCGGAAAGTCTGATCCACCAGCGATTCCAAAGCGAGAAAGAAGTTGCCCCGCCCTCCCGCCGTACCCCGCGATAGTCGCCACGAACCTCGAAGCTCCAAACTCCAACCTCGTCCAACCGCCTCGGAAAATCGCAACGCCACGCATATATGCCACGACGCTAATGGGGCCTCAGATCATCCACCTGCCCGATGGGCAGCACTTCACTGTGACGCCCGTTTTTGCCGGCCTCTTCTTCAAGTCCAACGAACTGAGCACACACAACAACGCCTTCCCGATCGGCTGGACCATCGTGATCCATACCGAGGACAGCAACGAAGACCGCGATGGAGATACTGGCCAGGGATATCGTCCCAGGAATGCCGGAGGGAGCCCCACGTCGGAAAGACGGCCACAGATCCACTCGTTCACGAGGCCGACATTACAGAACGACAGCCTCTTTATTTCGTCGATCTCGAATCCCTCCACCTCCGAGTTCAAGCCCGCAGCCAGCCCTACGCGCCAAATAGCCATGATGCTATGGGTTACGCTGTACTGGTACTTCCACCAACCGCCTCCCTCTACAACCTTGTCGACCGAAGCTTCCAAGCTGACCCCGAGGGCCGGGAAACCCCGCGGCGAGTGGCGGATCCGCATCAAGAGAGACGGCGTTCTGCGCGGACGGAATCTGATACCAAAGTTGGAGCGCATGGGCTTGATCGCGAACTTCAACTCGGCCGTGGGCACGGCGCTTGAAGACGACGACGAGACTTGGGGCAACATGTTTGTTTCCCGAAGAATGTTTTGGCAGATACCAGGACGGTTGTTCCTCTTCTGTCTTCAGCCTGCCGGAAAGAGTCCCCGGTCATATCCCGGATCCCCAACCCCGAGTCGTCCTGGCTCACCAGCCCAGGGAGAAAATGCCACCATACAACCCCAGCTTGCCATTTCCGACGCAGGAGATCTCCCTGGAATGGCATTGCCAGCTTCTCTCACGAGCGTGCCCTCGCTTCCTTTCGGGCCATTCTTTAGCGCCTCCCACCTCCCGACGTACTATCCGCCCCCGCCGCTGCAATACACCATCACCAACCACGTCCGCCATCCGCTCCGGCCAAAACCGCCCGCATGGGTGAGGTCTTCTACACTCGCTTTATTCCCTCGGTCGGGCAGTATCTCTCGTTCCGCGCCGCATCCATCTCTCCTAACCCCGTGCCATACATGGGCCCCGTCGGATCCAAGCCGCCGCTGCAACCTCACCTCGTCAACATGGCCGACTCGGCCCTGCTCGAGATGTGGCACTCTAACCCGCGTGTGTCAGCCTTCTGGGGCGAATACGATCCAAATTTCCTGCTGAGTGCCCTCCAGAGCCGCCACAGTTTCCCCGCGATTGGATTATGGGACGGCGTGCCCTTTGGTTACTTCGAACTGTACTGGGTGAAAGAGGACTTGCTGGGCCGCTATGCCGGGTCAACGGTGGATGACTGGGATAGGGGTTGCCATGTGCTTATTGGCGAGGAGTGGGCTCGCGGACGGGTGCAGAGCTGGCTGACCAGCTTGGTGCACTATCTTTTCTGTGCGGACTACAGGACGATGAGCATCTGCTTGGAGCCAAGGGTGGATAATGCAAGGTCAGTACCGGCGCGCCAGGGAACGGGAGGAGGGTTGCTAACAGCACGGCAGGTTCATACAGCATCTCGAGTATGCCGGGTTCACCAAAGAAAAGGAGATTACCTTCCCCCATAAACAGGCGTGGCTAGGGAGGCTGAGGGGGAGTGTTGGGATGGCCCAGCCCTGTGATGACTAGTGCGGTCAAACAGCACACGATGTATGGCTGGATGAGTTGCGTGGTAACTCGAGGTTTTGGTGTACTCATCGCAGGAGTTGGTTGGGTAAAGACGAGCAGCATTTTCAGCCAGTTGATGTGGCCTCCGGGAGAAGGGAAGTATCGGATGCACCTGCATCCCCTCAAGTGTCCAGCTAAATTTTCTCAAAATACGACTCGGTGTTAGCTTCTTGCCTCTTGTCCATGATCTATTCCCAAACATTGATCAATATGACTTCGTGACATGAAATCTTATGCCGTTCCGCTGTAGACTCAATATCCAGAGTCGTCCTCGTCATCCTCGAGCTCCAAGATGGCCCAGTTTTTGCCATCCTCGTCGCCTTCCTCCGAAACCTCGTTCCCCTCATCGTCGTCCTGGAAGTCGGCATAAGCTCGAGCGTCGTAATCGTCGCCGTCCATCTCCTCTATTTCGGAATCTTCGTCATCAGACGGGGGCAGCGGGTCTTTCTCCCGATGCAGCCGGAGTTTCTCGGCGAGAGACAAAGATTGTGGAACGGCGGCGCCTCCCTCAGACTCGTCGGCTTCCACCGAGCTGGACATACCGGACCAGTCAGTCCCTGCCTCCTCCTCACCCGACCAGGGTTGCTGTCTTTTTCGTCCTTGTCCACCTCGTCTTCATCCTCGGGTGAGACCACACAAGCCCGAATATTGGCTCGTACCTTTCGCCTCTTGTCTTCTTCATCGCCGTCGCTGGAAATCTCAATAGGGTTGTGATGCGGGTCGGTGCGTGCTCGCTTGTGAGGAAGGTCATCTTCCGAGCTGTCTTCTGAATCGGAATCCACTACCCGTCGTCGTTTTCGTGTTGGTGTGCGGGTGGCGGCTCATCGGACTCTTGTTCGGACGCGTTCGGACTATCCTCGCTGGAGATTTCAGTCGGGTTGTGGCGCGTGTTCGTGCGTGCTCGCCTGCGACGGAGGTCGTCTTCCGAGCCATCTTCTGAGTCGTCTTCCGAATCGGAACCCACAATACGGCGTCGTTTTGGTTTCATCGTACGCAGTGCTGGCTCATCGGACTCCTCCTCCGACTCCTCGGAATTCCGCAGCGTCGCAGACGACTGTTCAGAAATGGAGAACCTGGCACCCCCTTCGCCAGCGTCTTCATCGAGGCCGATGGTCCCGGGATGCGGCGGCTCTGATACTGTAAGGGCAGATTGCGCGCTGCCCTCCTCGTCCTGGTCGCTGTGATAACCGTCATCGACCACCATCAAGTCATCCGTGTCGCTGCCGACCTCGTCGCTGATGTCCGAGTCGTCAATCCCTTCGCTCTCGTACTCGTTCGGCTCTCCATCATCCTCCATCTCAGATGCGGACTCCCATTCCAACTCGGCTTCACCATCCCACGCTGCCAGCTCTTGGTAGCGATCCACATCAGATTCCCAGAGAAACTGGACCAAGGGCCATATCTTCTTGCCGTTGAAGCTTGCACCTCTGAAGTCGAAACCTTGGTGCAGAAGCTCCTCGCACAATTCTTTCAGGGGGATCTCAGCCTCGGCGAAGGCGAGGTGCTTGTTCAGGTCCGGCCAGCAGTACATGTGCTGGGCATCTTCGCCAAGACCTGGCTGCTCCTCCCACGTCGTGAAGTGGTAGTGCTTGACCTTATCGGACGTGCACCAGCGCAAGTTCTGCGGCTTGTGGTCAGCGGGCGTGGTAATGAGGTAGTAGACGTTCTGCAGGTTCCTAAAGCCGTCAAAGAGGGCAGACGACCGGCTCTCGAGGTCCGTGAGCACGCCTGGTTCGACAACAAGATTGCGAACCTGCTTGGAGAAGCCACGAATCGACGGCAATCTATCAAGCTCAAGGAATACCGTCTCGGTGGACTCGACGTGAACAAGGTCCCTCTGAGCGTGGAATCGGATTTGGCCCTTGTCGGCGAGGGTGAGAGTGTCTGGAAGGCCTTCAGCGCAAGCTCCCGACTCTCTTGGTGTACAGCCATCATGACCCGTGCGGCTCTAGTCTGTTGCTCCAGAAGAGGTCCAGGGTAGATCTGCGGGCTCACTTCCTGTCTACCGCTGCTCCAGTGGCGCCGGTGAAGTACCATCTGGAACCAGTAGACGCGAGACTTGACAGCGAGATCCGGGCAGAAAAACTCCCAGATGCGGTGGCGAAGCTCTACGGGCAGGCGCTTGAACTGTGGAAAGAACTCGAGCACAGTGTCATCGCCAGAGTCGACGCTCTCTCCGTCTGAATCGTGAGCTTGGAGGTCGAAAAAGTGGCCACACTCGCCGGTCGAGTTCGAGGAAAGACCGTCAGATCCATCATCGTGCTCGTCGCTGTCGACCCCCTCGGCAAGGAATCCAATGTCGTCAGACTCTTCAGAAATGTCTGACATTGCAGTTGCTCTGTATGGTGAATGATGAGGTGGAATGTTCGTTGCAGCTGCCGCGCGGTTTGGGCGAGTTCGAGGGATGCCAAGACGACAGCAACATGAAGATTTAGGTTGCCCCGCTGTGGGTCGACCCAGCAGGGCTGAGAGAGTGGAGCGGGATGTGGGATAAGTGAATGCGGGGTTACCTCGCAAGATGTAGAACAAAGCGAGGTGTACGGATTACTCCCCGTGCTCATTTCTCCTCCGCCTCATAGCATTCCAACGCAGGGAATCAACCTTGACACTTCCCCTGGCTCCGCCTTCGAGGCTGCAGCCATCGACCCGAGTGTATGGATTACTTCGTACAAGCACCTGGTCTTAGCAAACTGGGTATGGGTTCCGGTTACTCAATACACATCTGGTTTGCACCGATGTTGCAAATGCCGAGTCCTAGCCTCTTCCAGCGGATATTGGAGTGCCCGGTTTGTGCAACATTTCCATGTCGACTTTTGGCGAACTCATTACTTAGTATGATGGGTAATGAAAAGCTCCATGCGGGGTACCTACGCAACCGAGGGCAGAATATCCACTCCCTATTAGTAAATAACGTACATTATAAGCGAGTCGCGCATATAAGCGAGTCGCGCATTCTCACACTACGATGCGCTCCCTTTACACTTAACGTCAAATTTTTCTACCACCCAATATGCCTCCTACTTCAAAGGAAGCGAGGGAGTCAGAGCCCTTGAAGCTCTCCGAAACGACAAAAACTTAAGCCTCAGAGCCGTAGCCAAGCTCTATAATGTCCCAGCTTCAACCCTCCGTAACCGACGCGCTAGCCGACCTGCACGACGCGACACTACACCTAACTCGCGCGGCTCACTGATTCCGAAGAGAAGGCTATTGTTAGATATATCTTTGAGCTATCTGCGCGATCTTTTCCACCAAGACTACGTGGTGTAGAAGATATGGCCAACCAACTGCTGCGCGCACGCGACGGGTCACCTATCGGCAAGCTCTAGGCCCACAACTTCGTCAAACGCCAGCCAGAGCTCTATAGCGTTATGCCCGTCGATACGACTACTAGAGGGCTAAGTGTGAGGACCCAAGGACCATTGTCGAGTGGTTTACGGCCTGGCACTATATAACACTAGGTCTTCCGGATACCATACAACTCTCGAGAAACCGAAGCGTAGTCAACGCTCACAAGACTCGTATTGCCAACCGCCAAAACAGCTCCCTAACCTCGATGTTAGCTGCTGTAGACCAGCTTGCCAAGGGTACAATAGCGGTAATGCACCAGGTGGCTCTCTCTTCAGGCAGAGGTCTCTTCGTTCCGCAAAGCCAATGAGGCACTAAGCAAGCGCCGGAGGGCTAAAAAAACACGCGTACAGCTTGGAGGATCACTTACGGTGCAAGATATATAGAATTTACTAGGCCAGAAGGCTGTAGGTGGGGGATGGAGCACAAGAAACATAGCAGGATAGTGGTTGGTGCAGGGGGTCTTGTATGTGTAACGGGCTGAGCCCTGTAGTGGCCTCGGCAACCCTCGGCAAACCCTAACCCTCATTGCGCACCTCTGCCCCTGAACGTCAACACCAATATCGTGGGCAGCGACCCTCATCGTGCCTGCCTCTTTCGGGTTGTTGCCTCCTCTGATTAGGCAGAAAAGCTACGTCATTATATTGGGGATGACCCCTTTTCTTCTTCCTCTTTCTCCTTCTCTTTCTTTCTTCTTCTTCCTTTTTCTTCAAGATTGGATGTACTCGTAGAGTCGTCACCAAATAGTTGCAATACACTCTTGGGACCGTTATAGTATGAGGATCGGAGCTGTAGTGTATATGGCAAGCCTGGCTAATGCGCGCACTTGCCAGGAGGCCGCAGAATCATCTGATTCAGTTATTCCTGATGTAATTGTAGTTGGTTCCTAGTGTTGTTGTGTTGTTTTAGGTACATATGTTGGAGGGTAGTGGAGAGTGCGCGGCTCGCTTATATGCGCGACTCGCTTATAATATACGTTACACCAAATAGCTAGCTAATATTTTGTATATCCCCTTAGCTGCAATTACCGCTTTGCACCAATCTAGCATCGAGGCTAATAGCTCCTTCAAGTAGTCGTCTAGTAGTGCCTCCCAAGCCTCATTGATATACTAGCGTAGCTTATCGTACGAGAGCTTTTCTTTAAGGCTATACCGGTCTTCGATCTAGTCCTTCATCTAATTCTAACAAGACTCAATAGGGTTCAAGTCTAGTAAAAGGGAAGCCACTCTATTGCAATGATACCTCGCTCGTAGAGATCTTCCCTGGTCTCTATAGCCGTATGCCCTAGAACGCCGTCTTATATCAGGATCAGATCCTCGCTAAGTTGTGCCTTATATAACAATACTTAGCTATAAATTATAGGTATAGTATATATACGCGGTAGGTCTCAGCGTTGATCTTTCCCTAATCCTTTTCCTAGAAGATCCTAGGGCCTTTACCTAAGCTAGAGAAGCAACCCTAGAATATCTAGCCCCCCTTGCATTGATGCTTTTCCACAATGCAAGTAGGATCCCACTCCTCGCCTTGACGCTGGGTTATATACTACTTCCTATATAGGCCACTAGTAACCTAGGTCTCGTCGGTCTAAATAATCTTTGCCTACTGCTTAGGGGTTCAATGTTCATGCTCTTTAGCCTAGGTCTCTCGGAGCTACTAGGTTCGTTCGGTAATTAGTAGCTTCTTCTAGGCAACTCGTCGGCGTAAGCTAGGCGATAAAGGGCATGCTTGATCACCTATATGCCGAAGACCCTAGCGAAGATGATTATTGAGAGCTCGAGGAAGCCTATTCGACGGGTTTTTTTACTAGAAACGATATAATGAATAAGCTCCTTTTCTTGCTCTAGTATTAACGTCCATAGCCGGCTAGTGCTCCGCCTAGCAGTAGCGTCGCGAGCGCGAATAGCCGTCCGGATCTAGGCTTTAATATAGCTAGTAATCCTCTAGATCTCGGCTTGGCTTTTGCTAGCATCGAAATATAGAACCCGAACTTGTAACGGGCTGAGCCGATGTAGGGCCTCGTGTCACGAACCAACCATATATTGCGGCCGGGTGGGACCAACCGGAAGCAAGCAGAGCCAATCAAGGGTGATACGGAGGCTGAGCCAATGCAAGAGGATCAGTGATGCCAAGAAAATGAGCTAGCGGCAGGGATTAGTATAGATCAGTGAATAAGCGTAACTAAGCTAGAGGCCTAGTTAGGATCAGTAATTGAGCTAGACCAAGCTAATAGGAGGAAGCTTGTATATAGATCACGATCTTTAGGCCTATAGGCACTATAGTAGCTTCCTTAGTAAGCAATCAGAGTTCTAGTTTTCTAGGAACTTGCAAGGACAATTACTCTATATATTGTTATAGACCTTTTAGCTCTACTAAATAGTTATCCCGACCCTAGACCTACCTTTAGGAGTCCCTCTTAGACGTAGGGACAGACTATTTGTCATATATTACTTACTCTACCTTTATCTATTACGGACTTGACTAAAGGTATACAATTGCTATTATATGCTCCTAACACCCGAATACGCCTACTCCTTCGACCCTAAGCGCGTCACTACTCTAATAGTAGCCCAAGTTTAGTAGATGCTTAGACCTATCTAAAAGCATATTGCTTAGCTCGAGGCTAAGAATGCTCGGCTCTAGGCGGGCGCTACTATTAAGGCTAAACTCGAGGCTCTAGCCAAGTACGGAGGTAGTAAGGACGAACTTGCTAGATAGCTTATCTAATAAAAGCCTACTTCTTGTACTACCCTATGCGTTTCGCTAATAAGGCTTAGAAGGTCGGCTTCGTAGCCTTACGCTTAGAGGGAAGAGCATTTAAATGGTTTGAACCAACTCTCAACGACTACCTAAAGAACTAGGATGAGGACGACTAGGACGAATTCACTTAGCAGGTCTTTAGCAACTATAATAGGTTCGAGGAGGAGCTCCGCAAGGTGTTTAGAGATATAGACGAGAAGCTCTACGTATAGGAACGATCGTACGACTTCGATAGACCAAGTCGGCCGCGAACTACGCTACTTAGTTCTAGCAGGACTCGCTTCGTACTAAGATCAACGAGGAAGGCCTTATATAGTTGTTCTATAATAGTCTTAAGGAAGAGGTCAAGGACGAACTATATAAGGTTAATAGGCTAGACTTACTTGATAAGTATATTGCTATAGCAATCAGGATCGACGATCGCCTATACTAGCGTAACAATAGCGCCGAGGCAGAACGGTAGGGCCTAGGCTAGTACTAGGGCGAACGTCGGACGAAAGCGTTAGTATAGTAGTATATATATATAGTATACTTAGGTACATAGATATAGACGCTACCTAGAAGTAGGGTAGAAGTAAGAAGAAGGATAAGTCGTAGGTCACTTGCTTTAACTATAGCAAAAAGGGATACTTCAAAAGGGAATGCCGATCCCCGAAAAAGGACTAGAAGCCTGTCCTAGGCTAAGAGACCGCCGTTATCGACAAGTATACTAAGGTAGTTGAGGTTAGTTGCTATAAGTATACTTTTAACGATAGACTTAGTAATACTATAGAAGTCGACTCTAAGGGAGAAGATACTACTATAGCGATATATGTGAGTGATGAGCAATATATAGGCGAGGCTCAAGGGCGCTAGCAAAATACTCTCAATTCTGCTAATCGAAAGCTGAGGAGGAGAGAGGGAAAGGTAGGAATATAGGCCACGCGATGCGTGGGAAAAGGGGGAACCCCCTGCCAGGAAAGCTATTCCTAGTACGGAAGCGTACCTATAACCCCAACCCTAGGTACGCCTTAGGTACGCCTTAGGTGCGCCCTCTATTATAACCCCCCCCTCTAAAAAAGCTCGCCTCGAGCTTTCTGGCTATAAAGGTCGAAATAGCGCTCCAAGCCGTATTGCTAAGCCGACTATACGATTATCATTTCGGGGTCTCATTTCTTCTATTGCGAGCGCTATAGGCGCCGGCCCCGGCCACTAGCCTGTCGTCATCCGGGTAAGGTTCTATATACTGGTCCTCGGCCGCGGCTAGCAACTACTCGTTGAGCCGCATTGGGGCCTAGCCTAGTCCAGATAGTTATCGTAGAATCGCTTTAGGGCTACCGGCATATTCCGGAAGTCCGACGCTAGATACTAAGCTAGGTCTAGGTCCTAGCTACACTACTAGGCTTAGTACTGAAGCTTGCCGTAATAGGTCTAGCTAGCTAGGATCCTTTCGACCTCCTATTCCATTAGCCTATTATATCTTCACTAGGCAGATTCTTAGTAGCTTGCCCCAGCAATAGGTTGTTCGGGTACCGCCGTAGCCAGTCAGCTATAAATTTAGTCGATCTATACTATGATTCTAGGAGCTCGAGACTGGTAGGCCCCGATAGTAGTCTTCTCGAGGATCTTATAGTATTGCTACGTAACGGGGAAGGAAAGCTTGTTACTCGGGCAGCTAGTTAGTTCGGGGACTACTTAACGATAACTATATAGTCGCCGACGTCGAAATCTAGCTCGTAGCGGTATCGATTTACTTATACCGCCTATTCCTCCTAGGCCTTCGTAATCATCTATCGGGTATAGTTATATAGCCTTAGATCTAGCAGGCTACCTCTTACGCTAATTTTAGTTTAGTTGCCCTAAGGGTCGTCGAAATCCTATATTTGGGATTCCTAGTTAAACGGCATGGTATTAGGAAGCCGAATAAGACCTTGTACGGCTATAATCTAGTACTATTATATAGAAGGCCTATCTAGATAGCGTCAGGGCTAGGATCGCGCGAGACTAGTTATCTTGAAAGTAGCTGACGAACGGCCTTAGCCGCTAGTTAATATACTAGTTGAGGTTCTCGACTTGCCTAGTAGTCTAGGAGTGCCCTGCTATTGCTAGCTTCCATTTAATCCCAAGGATCTAGGATAGCTCGTCGGTAAATTCGGCTTAGAATTATAGTCCCTAGTCGCTAATATCTCCTTTAGTAAGCTATATACTTGGTATAGGCCCTTATAGTATCTTCGCTATATTGCGGGTAGTAGCGCTTCTCTTATATAGAACGTCTACGATGCCTTTATTAGTCGATCGATTATAACTAACACGTTGTTATAACTATAGTAGTCTAGTAGCAGTTCGTTGAAATCTATAACTAAGTATTGCTAGGCCCGTTATAGTAGTAGGATTGGCTATAATAGCCCTAGGTCTTATCGTGTAGGTACTTTGATGATCGGTATAGTATATAGTTGTCGACGAAGATCCTAATATCGCCGCTTATCCTTAGCTACTAGTACTAGGCGGCTACTAGCTTCTTGGTCTTGCTCTAGCCGGGGTACGCCGTAACTAGTCGGCTATATACTCCTAGATAACCTAGGTCCTTAAGTGCCTAGCCGCAGGTATAACTAGTCTACTACTATATAGGAGTATCTAGTCGCCTAGGAGGGCGAACTCGAACGGCCTATATACGCCTAGTCGCGCTATTCGTCTAACTCGGGTACTATATAGTTAGCCTCTAAGAGCTCGTCAACTAGCTAGAAACTAGAGCCTAGCGGTAGGGCAACACCCTTATCGAGGGCTATAATCGTTGTAATCGTCTAGTCCTATTCTATATAGCTCTTTGTTTATACTAGGGCGAAGATCTGCATCGTATAATACGTTCGCGTTTAGCCTTCTATATAGGTACGTCTTCTATCTTCTAGAGAGGGCGTCGCGGTAGCATTCTTGCTTCCTAGCTATACGTAATATAGAAGTTGTACTACGAGAGCAACTCGGCCTATCCTGCCTATTGGATATTCAATAGCCTCTTTATACCAAAGTATTTCAACGCTTTATAGTTAGAGACAATCAGAAAAGGCTCTTCGCTCTATAGACCAATCAATTCGGCCCTCTAATACTATAAGGCCTATACTATAGCTAAAGCTCCTTGTTATAGATATAGTAGTTGAGCTCGCACCTTACATTGTCTTAGAGAAATAGGCTATAGGGTGCTACTAGCTATCGTCCTACTTCTAGGAGAATACTCCTATAACTACACCTTATAAAGCATTAGTTTTAATAGGTTAGCTAGCTATACTAAAAGTAGGCTAGTACTAGCCTAGCGAGGAGGCGCTTCTTTAGCTCCTCGAATATATATTAGCAATCTTACGTCTAAACAAATAAGGCGTTCTTCTTAATCAAGTTGTTAGGGATAGGCGATACGCCTATACTTGTAGACGAAATGGCGATAGAAGTTATAGAAGCTAAGAAGGATTATACCTACTTAATAGTAGTTAGGACCTCCTAATTAGACCGCTTCTAGCTTCTAGGGGTCGGGCAATGCCCTTAGTCCTAATATAACCTAAGGAATTTGGTCTCTATAATATAGAACTCGCACTTCTTCAAGTCGGCCTATAACCTAGCCTTCGTATAGGCGTTCTAAAACGCGGCGAATATAGATCTTATACTCCTCTTATATAGCCGAGAAGATTAGGATATCGTCGATATAGGCGCTATAGAAGTCGTCGAGGTAGCCTATTAATACTATTAATAAACCGCTAGAAGGTTGTAGGTCCATTAGTCAGGCCGAAGGGCATTACTTTAAACTTATACGCGCTATACTATATTCGAAAGGTCGTTAAGTCCTTATATTTAGGGCTAATTCGAATCTAGTAAAAGGCTTGCTAGATATTAATCTCGTAAAGATCTTCGCTTAGGTAATTCGGGCTAGGGTCTTATCAATTAGAGGTAGTAGGTACTAATCTTTCTTAGTCATTGTATTTAGCTTATAGTAGTCGATATAGAAACGAAGGCTTCTATCGCCCTTATAGCGAACAGGATCGGGGCCGCCTATAGTATATTGCTTGGCTCGATAAGCCCTTCTATAGGTTCTGGTGATATATTTCTAGGCCGCTTCTAGCTCTTAGGCGAGAGCCTCTATAAGCTAGTATAGCCAAGGTCTCTAGGTTCGATTCTAGTAGGAGTTCTATCTTATAGTCTATATTTGGTCGGAATATAGTAGCATATTGGATTCGGCCTTACTAAATATATTAAGGAAGTCGTAGTAGTAAGCGGGCACCTATTTGAGTGCCTATCAACGTAATTGCTTATCCTCGCTCCCTAGGGTCGTTTTCAGCTCTAGGATCCTATCGATTTTGTAGAGTATAGTAATGCCCGTTGCAGCTATATATTGCCCCTTTTTTAGCTAATTTACTAGAAGGTAGCAGCATAATCACTATATATTAGGGGGTCGGGACTTATACTAGCTAATAGCATTACAATATAGGATATAGGGCCCCTAGGCATCACCGCCCTACTTCAATAGATCAACTATCGTTGCTAGCTTTAGGGTTCTACTTCTTAGGTTACCTAGTTAGAGGAGGAAGATCCTAAAGATTCCGTTCTATCTTAGCAATGCCCTTATCTTATAGCGTAGCGGGTTAAGACTTTAGGGGTTCGGCTAGCCAAGCAAAATCGTTACTTTCTTTAGTACTTTCTAAGTCCTAGGTTCTATATTCGCCTATACCTCTAATTTAGCGATTCGCTTCTTAACTGCAGCTCGGCCTATATAGCGGCGATAGTCCTCTTCTTCTATTAGTCTTTCCTAGTATCGGATATCCTCGATATCCTTTAGGTCTAGTAGCTTCGCGGGTGACTAGTCTAACTATACGTTCATCTTTCTTTTCCAATCAGGGTCAGGTTCCTACTTAGGCGGGAATAATAGTCTTTAACGTCTATAATCGGCCAATATATTATAGAAGTCAAGCTATTTCTAGCTATAATGACTTCGTATAAACGAGTCGACGATAGTCAGCTATTCGTTCTCAATCGTTCGATTCTAGACTATTAGGATACTCTTAAGCGAGATTGATAGTCTAGGAGATAGAACTATCAAAGCCCCTAATAGAGTGAGGTTCAAAGTTAGAGAACCTCTTATAACCTAGCTATTTAACTAGTTGCTCGCTAAACTTCCTATTAATAAAGAGGTAACTATTACTCCTATATCGACTAGAGTATTGCAGGTAGTCAACGAACTTCTATTGAATAATAAGGTAGGAGGTAAGAAAAGGCTCGCTAAGATACCTGCGAGGAAGTCCGGACTCTTCTATACTATAGTCGATTTTATCCCTAGGAGGGAGTCAATTTTACCTAGGGTATTTAGTTTTCCGAATCGCTAAGTTCTTTATAGTAGGTACTATTCTAGCTCGCTATACTAAATTAGGGGTGAAAGTACTAAGTCGGATGCCTACTAGGACTATAGATATATAATATAGGATTCGCGTTAGGATTAGTAGTATAGGCTAGCTTTATAGCTCTCTTAGGGTAGTCCCTCGATAGATGCCCCTTTTCCTAAGATAAAGTAATAGCCTTCGTCGTATAGCTGCTAGACGTCGTCGGTATTTAGCTTAGCAGGCCTAGGGTTAGGCAATTACTATAACGATTACACCTCTATTACGTGCTATATATAGTTCCTAGTATAGCTCCGTCGTCTAGCCTATAGCCTACTTATTAACTAAGGCGATATTCAAATATAATGTAGCAAACTAGTTGAAATCGACTATAGGGTCTATATAGAAGCTACTATAGTCTATAGTTGGGGTAAGCCGGCTATAGAATTCAGCCTTCTACTTAGACTTATTATAACCTAGTTCGCTAGCTAGCCTAACGAAGTCATTCTTAAAGGAGGCGAAGTTGGTAGAGGTCGCTAGCTTAAGCTATTAAATATTAAGGGCTTCTTCGATTTAGTTCGGGTTCGAGTATTCGCGCTATAAGTAGTCTAGTAGCTTACGTAAGGAAGAAACTAGGTTAGGATAAGTCTCCTATAAATAGGGCGCTAGTATATTAGCTATATTACTACTAATATAGCTCTCAATATATATTTGCTTAGCTATATCGTTAGTAAAGCGATTACGTTACCTCTAGCTTCTTCGAGATAGCTCGGTACTATACTTTAAACTTCATCGTATCCTTTTCGGCCTTATTATAAAAGATAGGAGGGTCTAGGAGCCTATCGCTCTTCTAGCGCGCCTACCAATATAGGGTGCTCGATATCTTTAATAGCCGCGTATCTATCTTTCTCGTTCGCTATATCTTCGGGTTCTTCGTCCTAATAGGCGCATTATAGGCGTTAGCAAGCAGTTGGTATAGCTCGGCAATCTAGGCGTCTCGCTAAGCCAGCTTACCTCTCTAGTAGCTAGCTTAGTAGTGAGGTTATTCTTCGTCTTCTACTTTCCTTTTGCGTAAGCGGAGTGCTTAGCAACTTCTTTAACGCCTATAGAGGCGGGTATCTTAGTAGTAGGAGTGTCCTACAGGTCGTCCGGGTTCGTTATTGCAGCTTCGTTCGGTAGTCTCCAGGCGTATAGCGTAGCTATAGTCGATTCTTCGATTCTTCACTTCTTTAGGCGCTTCACGTAGCTATAGTTCAGGTCCTTCGCCAGCGCGCGACGTAGCTAGGCTATTCTTCTTCGATTCTTTAGGTTCATTGCCGGCGTATAGCGTAGTAGGCACTTCATTTAGTTAGGGCGCGTAATATAGCTACTAGTTCCTTGGTTTAGTCGGCGCCTTCGGCTGCTAGACGGTTCTTCTTCGTTCAGGGCGCGCAATATAGCTATAGGTCGTTCTTTAGTTCGGTCGTCGCCTTCGGCTGCTACTAGACGGTTCTTTCGGTGGGATATTCTTGAGCCTTCCTAGGTAGTAGGTTTGAGCTTTCGATTATAAGTGACGAGCAATATATAGGCAAGGCTCAAGGGCGCTAGCAAATACTACTCAATTCTGCTAATCGAAAGCTGAGGAGGAGAGAGGGAAAGGTAGGAATATAGGCTACGCGATGCGTAGGAAAAGGGGGAACCCCCTACCAGGAAGCTATTCCCAGTGTGGAAGCGCACCTATAACCCAACCCTGGGTGCGCCTTGGGTGCGCCTTAGGTGCGCCCTCCGTCACAATATAGGCTTTTTAAGAGAAGTCATCGCTAGAGTATAGCGGTATACTTACGCTGCTAGGGCCTAGACTACTATTAGCGATCTAGGAATACTAGCTCGACAAGACTATTAGGAAGTTAACGACGACTATAATACCGAGCAGACCAATAATAGTATTAGCGATATATAGTTAGATAATATAGTTAAGAACTAGCTTATACGACTCAAGGCTAAGGTTGAGTACCTTCGAGCTAGGTACTAGACTAATAAGGAATAGATAGTCGATCTAGAGGAGTATTGTAAAGAGCTCTACGACGAAATCCTTCAACAATAGGACCTATAGGTTCGAAAGTAGGATAGACTACTACCTATAGGGAAGAACTAGATCCCTAAGACTTATATCTACAATCTAGAATAGGAATTCAGGAAGGCTGAAGCAGCTATATAAAAGGAAGGACGATAGATCCCTATATAGTAGCAGTACTAGTAGTAGTATATACGTCAGTATAGGAAAACTACGATAGAGGTTATATAGGATAGCTTTAAGCTAGAAGTTCCTACTATAAAGGAGATATCCTTTAGATTTATCCTTAGAACCCGAATTATATTAGGATTTTATAGTTCTAGTATATTATAGACGGATATCGTTACTACTTTAAGGAGAAGTACGACTACAATTACTAGCTAATTCGATTCGTCAAGGTTAATAGTCAACTAGAGGCTATTACCTAGGCGTTCGATTATAGCGAAGGAGGATTAGGAAGCCTTTGGAATTTCTATAGAAGACGTACTAGTATGCTTTATATAGTACTAAAGCGAGTATAGCTAGAACTATATAGATAGCGTAGGTTCGTTAAGCAGGACTATAGCAATTGTCCTAGCTAGGATTGCTACTAGCATGCTTAGTAAAGATCGACGATCTTAAGAGCCTCTGCTAGACGTAAGGAAGGTAGGAATAGAATCGCCTATACTATAAGTAGAAGAAGGAGACTATTAACCCTAAATAGGAAATCAAATATAAGGAATAGCTCTAGGGAAACTAGATACTTGACGCTAAGCCAAGGTATAGATAGGGACGCCTTAATTTACTAGGAGTATTTAGGAAACGGCTTAAGGGCCTACAAGGCCTAGCAAGAGTAGTAAACTTACTTAGGAAAGCTATATAACGTAGGTAGAGTCGATAGACGAAGGGCTTCAATAATCTCCTAGCAAGCCTATAAGAGGTTGCTATGATTTAGAACTAGGACGATAAACCTAACAAAAGAATTTAGGTTATAGTACGCTAGAAAAAATTCTAGGCACTAGCGTTGGCAGATAGAGGGTCACGACTCGACCTTATCTTACTAATATTCGTCAATAGGTTTAGGATTCCTTAGAGAATCAAGGAAGGAGAGTTATATATCGTTAAAGGACTATTTCCGATATAATAGGTATAACGAGAAATGGAACTACTCGATATCGAGGTAGAAGGCAAAACTACCTAAATAGTATTCGACATTATAGATATAGGGCCGGACAAGGACATAATCCTTAGGCGCCTATAGTATAGGGAATACGACCTAGATATCGATTAGAAGGGAGATAGCTATCTACGACCTCGAGAAAAGAGGGAGTATCCGACTAATCCAATAGGAAGTGTAGACGAAGTATTATAAAGGAATAGAATACTAAGAAGAGTGTTATTCGCGGATCTACTATATAAGACGATCAAGGATAGAACAGATCCTATAGACTTAGGAAGGAGTGGTAGTTACTAGGGTTAAGAACGTTATACGAAACGATGAAAGAAGATATAGGCGAAGCGAGAAGTAGCTATAATCTTAGTCGATAAGCAAGGATAGCTTATATTTGAAAGCTGGCTTACGGAACTCGAAGTGGCAAGTATAGAGTTAGGCATCAACAAGTTTATATACTACGAAGGTACGACGAAGAATATAGAAATAGGCAGGATCCTAGACGACTATAAAGGGCATCCGGCATTCGAAGTAAAGCATCTTAAAGGGCTACTAGACTATAGACCTTAGGATTACGAGATCAAGCTCAAGGAAGGAGCCTAGTTGAAGTTTTTTAAGGTATATTATACCAATAAAAAGCAAGATGCTAAGTTCAGGAGATATCTCGAGAAGAACCTTAAGATAGGGTATATTAGACTATCGACATCGCTAGTAGGATACCTAGTCCTATTTATTCCTAAGAAGAACGGGAGCTCTAGATATATATAGACTACTAATAGCTGAATAAGTAAATAGTGAAGAATCGGTACCCCCTACCCCTGATTTCGCATTTATAGGACCAGCTAGCGGGAGTACAATACTTTATATATCTTGACCTACCAACTACGTATACCTATATTCGTATTAAGGAGGGTAATAAGTGGAAGACAGCATTTCGGATACCTTATAGACATTACGAATATCTAGTTAACGTGGATTATCAGTGAGTGGGCCATATCAGTGAGTGGGCCACTTTTTACTACCCTACAACAAACATCCTCAATTGCAATACATCAACATTAGGAAACCAACTATAATTACATTAGAAATAGCTGAATCTGAAGCTTCTGCAGCCTCCTAGCAAGTGCGCGCATTATGGCCAGGCTTACTATATATACTACAGCACCGAATCCTTATACGTGACCCCCCTGCACCACTTCTATCCAGCTACGTTTCTTGTGCTACCTCCCTACCTACAACCTTCTAGTCTAGTAGATCGTTTGCTTCTTGCATAGTAAGTGAGCCCCCAAGCCGTATACGTGTTTTTTTAGCCTTCCGGCACTTGCTTAGTGCCTTATTGGCCTTACGGAGTGTGGAGACCTCTGCCTAAAGGAGAGCCACCTGGTGCATTATAGCTATCGTACCCTTAGTAAGCTGGTCTATAGCAGCCAACATCGAGGTTGGGGAGCTATTTTGGTAGTTGGCAATACGAGTCTTGATAAGCGTTGACTACGATTCGGCTTCTCGGGGGTTTGTATAGTGTCTAGAAGACCCAGGATTGCGCAGTGTCAGGCCGTAAGCTTGGGGGTATTGGCGTACGAAGCTTTACATCTAGCTTAGAAAGCACCCTCTCTAGATCGTATAGCACTAGGCCAGCCCCTGCAAAGCCACCCATATGTTCTTCTCCATTATAGAAGCAAAGAAGGCCTCGCGAAAGCTATAGAGGAACTCGAGCTTGCTAAACGTAGTTGATATACGCGCGTATTAAGTCCTCAATCTAGCGACTATATAACTGCTTCAACGTCCAAAAGCAGCCAATATTCGAGTGGCTGGAGCTTATAGGAGGAGTGCGGAGGCATGTAAGCGTAATGATGTCGTTCTCCTAGTAGTAGAGCTCGAATTTAGTAGAGTAGTAGCTTTCGTGGCCATCGAGGATCAACAACCGTTTTTTGCCTTTATATAAGGTGCCGTATAGAAGTCGAAGTGCTTGATCCAATCCAGGCCTACTACATTAGTAGTCCAGCCGTTCTCGGTAGTTGCGATGCGCCAATCGGCTAGGAGATTGCACTCGGTATACTAGTTGGCGAGGTGGTACTACGCGGCTAGGATGATGAAGGGAGGGATGGCCCAGCCGAGGGCATTAACTCCCTAGATTACTATTGCCTACTCGCAGTTGCTAGGCTAGGCTAGTTTTGCCCTGCCGAAGCCATCCAAGGTCGTAACTACTATACCTAGGCAGATCATACCCATTATGAACCCGGTCTCGTCGAAGTTGTAGATATCATTATCCACGATGCTATACTTGGCCTTAGTATTTCGTATAAGCGTAAACCACTCGCCAATAACCTTCGGATCCTCGCATTTAGCCCTCTAGTAGTCGTATCGACGGGCATAACGTATGTAGAGCTCTGGCTAGCGTTTGACAAACCGATACGCCTAGAGCTTGCCGACAGGGGGCGTGCCGCATACGCGTAGTAGTTGGTTGGCCATATCTTCTATACACATAATCTAGGTGGGAATGCACGTATATATAGCTAATCACGTATTGAACTATCGTCTGCTCTTCTAATTAAGTGAGCTTCTTTAACTTGGGTGTAGCATTACATTATATGGCTAGCCGACGCGTCGTGGGCTAAGGTTATACGGGGAACGTCATAGATCTTAGCTGCGGTTCGTATACTAAGCTTTTTGTTGTTCTGAAGAGCTTCGAGGGCCAAGATTACCCTGGATTCCTTTGAATTAGGAGGCATATTGGGTTGATGAGAAAATCGATGTTGAGTATAGAGGTGGCGCGTCGCGTTCAAAGTGGCCCACTCACTGATATAGCCCACTCACTGATAAATCCACGTTATACCATTTAGGTTAATGAACATACTAGCGACGTTCCAAGCTATCATCGATTATGTAATTCGGAATTGTCGTAATAGATTTGCAGTCTATTACCTAGATGATATTCTCATCTACTCTAAGATACTCGAAGAATATAAGGAATATATTAAGGAGGTACTCGATATACTCTATAAATATAAGCTCTCGGTCAATAAAGAGAAGAGCAAGTTCTATATTAGGAAGATAGTATTCCTAGGATTCGAGATCTCGCTAGAGGAGATTCAGATCGAACCCAAGAAGATTAAGGTAGTTAAGGACTAGCCTACGCTAATAAACGCTATAGAAGTAAGAGGGTTCATTAGATTTACCAACTTTATTAGGATATTTATTAGGAACTTCAGTAATATCGCAAGACCTCTATACAAGCTTACGAAGAAAGATACGGTCTTTAGATAGCAGGACGAATACAAGCGAGCTTTCAGGATAATTCGCGACGCGATTATTATAGACCCTATACTCGTATTGCTAGATCTAAGGAAGTAGTTCGAGGTCGAATCAGATGCTTTAGACTTTATAATTGGAGTACAACTCGGTTAGAAGACGAGAATAGTAAGTTACACCCCATTATATTCTTCTTAGGAAGCTCTAAGGACCTTAGAAGAACTACCCGATATATGACAAAGAGCTACTCGCCATTATCGAAGCATTTAGAGAATAGAGACTATATCTTAGTAGTATAACCTATAAAGTATAGGTTTATATAGACTATAAGAACCTAGTATACTTCGCTATAATAAAGGAGTTAATAAGAGACAATATATCTACTAGGCAGGATTCCTATCCTAGTTTAACTTTACGATCCGCTATAAGAAAGGCTCGGAGAATATACGAGTAGATGCCTTAAGTAGAAGGACGGATCACTTTAATAGAATCACTGAAGTAATACCGCTATTACTTGACAATAGCTAGACGGTTCGTTATAGTATAAATCCCAACGACTAACAACTACAAAGTTGCTACGTCTTAGTAATAGAGGATAGAGCCCGATTATATACCCCTATATAGATCTTGGAGTATTACGCTATCTTTAAGGAAAACGTTAGGACGAGGAATGGCAATAGACGCTAGATACCCCAAACTAGATCGAGGAATAGGAATAGGATTACTACGACCTTAGGAAAAGGGAGTCTACTAATAAGGGAACGCTCTTTAGTATAAGGGCAAGGCCTATATCGACGTATTATAATACAACTTCCTTGTTCAAGAAATCTACGAGTCAAAACTCGGAGGATACCTAGGTATGCTAAGACTATTGTAAAGGTCAGGTAGCATTACAACTTTCCTAAACTTCTAAAGTTATAGTAGAAGTCGTTGGCAAATTATATATTTATAAGAAGGCAAAGGCCTTATAATATAAACCTTATAGCCTTTTACAACTATTACTAGTTGTAGAAACGACTATAGAGTTTAGTTACGATAGACTTCATTATAAAGCTACTAGTCTTAGAAGATATAATAATAGGAGTGAAGTATAATAGTATCCTTATAGTAGTAGATCGACTTACAAGTAGATATACTTCCTCCTATATAAAGAGACCTAGACGGTAGAGCAACTTATAGACATAATCTATAGGAACGTTACCTTAGTCTATAGATAGCTAGAGGAGTAGATTATAGATCGAGATACAAGTTCGTTTCAAAATTTTAGAAGGCTCTAATAACGAAGCTCGGAGTTAAGAGCAAGCCTTCGTAGCCTACTACCCTTAGATAGATAGATAGATAGAACGGATAAACTAGATATCGAAATACCTATATATTTATAACTTTGAATAAGACGATTAGGTTGCTTATTACTAGTCGCTTAACTTATATATAATACTACTATTACTAAGACTATAAAAGTTATACCATTCTTTATAAACTTTAGTTATAAAGTAGACTTACTAGGGGCTAGAAGTTATAGTACCTAGGGCAACATTCAAGGTAGAGCAAATGCATACTCTATATTATAGGCTGAAGCAGGAACTCGAGTTCGTTAGGGACTAGATAAAGCGGTACTATAATAAGAATTAGCTAAGGGACCTCGCCTAGAGGGGGAGACAAAGTCTACCTCTTATTAGAATTTATAGATAAAAACGACTATCGAAGAAACTCGACTTTAAAAAGATTAGACTATTTAAGATCAAGGAAAAGGTCGGAAATAAATAAATATACTATACACTTCGACTATTTACTAGCAATAATAAGTTATAGACGAATCGTCTTTTATATTTCACTTTTAGAACTAGTACCTAGGAATATACGGCTCGAGACTAATATCGAGGCTAAAGATAAGAAGAAGAATAGGATATTGAAAAATTCTCAATTCTCGGCTTAATAGCGGACGACTAGATATACCTTGTTAAATAGCTAGACTTTAGGTACAAAGACAACTTATAGGAACCCGTCAAGAACCTCTACTACCCTAAGAATTAGAGGATTCCACTAGAGGAACCCTAATCGACCGAAACCAAAGGACTAGTAGTATCGTCGAACTAACTAACTATAGAATTAGGAGGAGGGAAGCTAAACCCGCGAAATCCTAGTCAACAACTCCGAAAGCGCTCTAGCGTAAACCTACCTAACTAAGGACTGCTCTTCCGATATAACTAGAGGATCTAGAGGAGGCTTGGAAGCGGAAGCTATACTAATCTTTATCTAGAGCTTGAATCCTATAGCGAACTAGAGTAGAACCCTACTCTTAAATCTTATTCCGTTTAACGACGAAGATAGTTTCAAACGACTTAGGAATATACTTAGTTGCTCTTCTACTCGTTTAATCTCATCATCAATTTGTTTTTTCGTAGATATATTCCTCGTCACTTCTAATATCAGAACTACGGCAGGAAAAGGGATAAGAAGGACCTACGGGCATCCACTATATTCGACCTATTGCAAGGCACGCTAGCGTAGACGTAATATAGGTAATAGGAAGAATTAGGCGACTTTGATATAAGGAGCTAGGGCTTCGTCTTAAAGCGCGGGTGTACGGCATCTTATTAGGATAACTATCTTGCTCGATCTAGCAATTAGAATATAGCGTTCTCGAGTTATAACACGATCGCGCTTCATTAATACGGCTCGCTATAGTTAGTAGGATAGGGAAGATGCAAGGGAGAGGCCTTACTAGGATAATAGTACTAATAGAAGGGGGCTATTAGCGCTATTTGAGGTAGTACGATTAGGTCTTTTAGGGCGAAAGACGTTGAGAAGGGGCATCGTATTACGAACCAACTATATATTATAGCTGGGTAGGACCAACCGGAAGTAAGTAGAGCTAATCAAGGGTAATATAGAGGCTGATCCAATGCAAGAGGATTAGTGATGCTAAGAAAATAAGCTAGCGGCAGGGATCAGTATAGATTAGTGAATGAGCGTAACTAAGCTAGAGGCCTAGTTAGGATTAGTAACTAAGCTATACTAAGCCAATAGGAGGAAGCTTATATATAATCACGATCTTTAGGCCTATAGGCACTATAGTAGCTTCCCATTAAGCAATCAGAGTTCTAGTTTTCTAGAACTTGCGAGGACAATCACTACTATAAATTGTTGTAGACCTTTTGCTCTACCAAACAGTTATCCCGACCCTAGACCCACCCTTCAGGAGTCCCTCTTAGACGCAGAGGACAGACCATTCGTCATACCTCGGCGGCCCTCGGCCAAGGAGCTGGGCCCATGGCCCCGGCCCGGCGCCCGAACCCCCAGCTCGTTGCCCCTGACAACGGCGCCAGGCACTCAGGCGACGACATAACCTATAGCCTCCCTCTAGTTATAGGGAGCGCTCACTACTAGAATAGCTATTTTCCCTCTTTTCCTTTTTCTTTCCCTAAGTTTAGTATATTTATAGAGTCGTTACTAGCTAGTTGCAATATACTCCTAGGACCATTACATTACACTAAACTTCCTTCTTTTATCGTTAAACGTAGAGAAGTATCAGAGTATTCGCGTATTAATAAGGCGACGGAACATTATTAGGTCGATTCGAGCTACTAACGAGGTAGCTAGACTATACTTGCGCTATCACTAAGGCGGCGAAGTATCGAGGTTCTATAAGATACTAGCCTATAGGCCTAGTTAAGTAAAGAGCAGCCTAAGGGTAGCAACCCTATAGGAGGACTACTAGTAAATCCCAGATTCCTAACCATTATACTATAAGGGCTATAACCTCGAGCCTAAAGGAGCCGAGTAGCTAGGCACGACTAGGATACTACAACTATAAGATATACTAGCAACTTAGTCTAGTTAAGTGAAGAGCAAGACCTTAGCAACGAGACTAAGTAAGCTATAACGTCGCCTATAAATATACTAGCTATAGGCTTAGTTAAGCTATACGTCGATAGTAAGATGCTATCCTATAGGATAGCGGAACGAAAAGGAAAGCTATAATATTATATAGACCTATCCGTCGAGCCCTAGGATAGGGTCTAATAGCTAATAAGATAATAACTCGGATAATAAGCTAAATCGAGTATATCTAGGCTAAATAGGCTAATAAGAGAGAAGCAACCCGACTATAAATCTAGACCCTCTAGGAGAACCTAGCGAACCTGTAAACTACCTTAAGGACTACGTCTCGAGCCCTAACGCTACCAATAGCCCCCTAAGCTACTATATTACACCTTCTCCCTCTAGCTAAATAAAGAAGAAGATAATCCTTCTAGACCCCCCGTACTTTAATAGTAATTAGAAGAAATACTAGAATTAGAGGTTGGAAATAGAAGATAAACTATAACCAATAGATACCTCCTAGATCCCCCGCTAACTAATTCACTTATATCTACTCTCGGCTTAGGGATAGGCCTTAGTCAATAGTAGAAGCGTTCTATAAGAGTAGCGGCCTAAATAGTATATATAACCTAGCAGATTTCCTCTAGTACCTAACCTCGATATATAAGGACCCTAACATTGCTTAATATATACGTAATAACCTTAACGATATAACCTAGGCGAGAGGGATTATTTACGGCGTTTTATCTAAGATTCGAGAAGCAACTAGCTAATATAGGGGGTGCTATATAGCCTAATATAGTCTAGATCAATTATCTCTAGAAGACTCTCAACAATGAGATAATAGACCGCCTAGTCTTAATACTATACCTGCTAATAGACTATATAGGGTTTGTCCAAGAGCTTTATAGTCTTAGCACTAATATTGATGCTTAAAGACTTTCCTAGAGGAAGGCTACTAGGAAGCCTCCTAATTACTATATAATGCCTTTCAGCTAACTATAAGTGCGAAGCCTTCACCTAACTAGAGGGATAGGCGGGCTAGGACCTCGCCTAGAGCTAAAACGCCCCCTTTCATACTACGTTATCTAACGCGATATAGAATAGGAGCCTACTAGGGTTAATAAAGCTATTTAGAGATAGAATTAGGAACTAGTAGGTAAGAGGGCTAAGCTAGCGAGCGAGGAGGAGATCTAATAGCGGTAAAGGAGGGCTTATAATATAATGTAATAGCATTTTCCATAACGTATATTATCAGCGACAACGCCTTTAGCTTAAAAGCTGCTTTGCTTGAAAGACCGACCTCTCGCTCAAAAGACCTCAAAAATCAATTCCAACAATGGGAATGTACTTAGCGCGATTGATTGCCCCTAACTATAATAGGCGTAGCGAGGGCGCAACTAGTATACGGCGTACAACGCGATGGATATCGATAACGCTACAGGCGCGTCGGATCGCTAAAGCGGCCTATATACAAACTACAATAGACGCGCCTAATAGGATAGCCCCCTAACGATAAGCGGACGAGCCTCGAACGAGCAAAGGGCGAGCAATAAAGATGTAGAAACAAGGAAACTATTCGAAGAATTCCGAGCTTTAGTACTACCAACGTTATAGGAACGTATATATACGACGGCACGCGTATACTATAGCAAAATTTTTAGAGTGAGAGCGGGTCCTATATAAGCGACGTATATAACTATAAAGGAGCCTCGAAAGGCTCGAAAAGAAGGTCGATAGGATAGCTGGAGCATTAACTATATAGACGAATAAGATATAGGTATAGGTAGCGGGTATAGGCGAGAAAGCGCTATACCAGCTCTAGAGCAGCGTATTTAGCGAGTGCCTAAGAAGCTCTTCTAGAAGCTAATCGTAGATACTAGCGACGTAGGACTAGATATTATAAATCGATCCCCTAGGGATACTATAATAGCGGTAAATACTATAGTAGGGCCGGTAGGCCCGAAGGGCGTAATAGTAGCTAAGAAGCTACCTAAGAGTAGCAACTTGCTATTACCTTCGAAGAGGAGTGCTAGTCGTAGTTCGCTGACGAGGCGAACTAAGCCTAGGTAACGAAAGCCTTTAGTGCCTCGGCGCTACTTAAGTGCCGAACTTTTATAGTCCTAGCGAAGGGAATCCGCTCGATATAGTAGACGGATATAGCGGGAATATAGCGAACCTAGCCGAGGAGCTATTAACGGCGAGCAAGGTCAGGGTAGCCCGACTAAGGGTGGGAGCTAAGAAGGAGCGCCTTAGAAGATAGGAGGCCGCAGACCCTATAGCTCCTAATCAAGGTATATATAATCGAGGAGGCAAACAAGCTAATAGATTAGGGCGCCGTCTCAACTACTCGGTATACCCTTGTAAACGCTTTAAAGGAGCAGCGAGGGCGACCATCTACTATAGATGCGGCACCTAGGGATATAAGGTAGCCTTCTATAAAGTAGAGCAGGGGCGGTGCCTACTATATAGCTATAGAGTATACGCGTAAGAGGGGACAGCCAGGGAACGCGAGGCATATACCTAGTCCGACGGGACCTAGCTACTAATAAACTAAAGTGCCTCAACTATAGAGGAGCCCACCTAGCCTTTAATGCGAGCTATAGAGTAACGAAAAGTAGTAGCAACGCGCGAGAGAACGCTTTCTAGACTAGCCGCTTACCTTCTAAGCTCCCCTAGTATCCCGAACAACCTCTATAGGCACGTTAGCCTTAGCCCCCTAGAGCCAAAGCTAGAGAAGCTTCGCCCAATTACTAGAGGAGCGCCTAAGGCGCCTGGCAAAGGCTAGGCGCCTAACCGACCTATCTAAGGCAGGCTAATTGAATGGGTTTAGACCTATCCGCCTAGATATAGCGCTCGAGCAGATTAGTAGTAGTAGCTAAAACCCTAGCTACTTAGTAGGTTATAGAAGCTACCTAGGACACGATTATAATAGAAACCAAGGGACTAAGGGACGCAATAGGGAAGACGCTATAACGCTATAGATACTCTACTAGAATATCGATAGTAATAGATAGCGCCTTAACTAAGCGCTAGAAGGAGATAAGGAGTTTAACATCGTAGCCCTTTAGGAGCCGCTAATTAATAAGAGCCTAACCCGCCCGCCCCGCTAATAGAGAGGAGAGAAGATATAAGATGATATACCACTTAGGGAGAGTAGCGCTATATATAAGCAAGTATATCGAGCGAGCAGCCTGGACTATAGAGGCTGGAGAGGACTAGGCGGCTATAACTATAGATATAGGGGTAGGGGATCTACTAACGATCTAGTTAATCTACTCGCCTAACTACGAGAGTAACTGGCGCTCGCTATTACAAGAACTTATAGGGAGGGAGCCATATAGGCGTAATATCCTAGTTAGGGACTTCAATGCCTACTACCTAATATAGGATATATATAATAGGGCGTCTACTATTATAGGCACCCTCCTACGCCTAGCGATAGCGTAGGACCTCGACCTCTATACCCCGCGAGGAGAGCCAATATATATCCGATAGGGCTAGAGGGATAGGACGATTGATTATATATAGGCAACGCGTAGGAGTAGTATAATATAAGGGCGCGCTTAACCTCCTAGGCTCTAACTATATCCCCTAGCTAATAATAGTCGGGACTAGGGGTTATAGGGGTATAGAAAGCCCGCCCCTAGGATATAGCTAGGCGCTACTAGACTACTATAGGTATATAGGAAGTATAGTTTCTTATATAGCCTAGACTAATAGAAAGTATAGAGGAACTAGGAGCGGTAGAAACCCTGATAAGGGAACTTACAAGCATCGCTAAAGTAGCGGCACTATATCGCAAATGCAATATTAGCTCCTATACTATAGTAGAATAGGGAGATAGACGAAGCGATAAAGGAGGTAAGGAGGGCTAGTAGAGCCTAGAGGTTATACCGAACCCCAAGCGTATATACTACTATTAGTTAGCCCTCGGAATTCGACTAGCTTTTAAAGAGAGCGTAAACGAAACTCTAGCGTAGCTCCCTTATAAAGGCATCGAAGAAGCTAAAGATAATATAGGATATAGAGAGATAGGCAAGGCTCTATAGCTATACTAGACTAGAGCTACTAGCTCTACTAGCGCTTTAGTTAATACTAGGCGGTCTACAAGTAGCGATCAGCTACAAGAGTAAGACGAAGGCGCTAAGCGAATGCTTCTTCCTAATAGCAATAGCGTTAGTTACTACTATCCTAGATAGAGACTAGCCCGAAGAGATCTTTCATAATATAGTCCGACTAGACTAGAGCATAAGCGGAGAGGATATTTCGATGATTATAAGCAATATAGGAGCAAACAAGGTACCTAGAGAGGATATACTATCGAATAGCTTCCTAAAGCATATAATAAGGAGGGAGCCCTTATAAGGTATTTATAAAAGATTACGAACACCTACTTTATGCTAGAGCACTTCCTATACCGCTTCCAGCGGCATTAGTAGTTGTCCTATATAAGCCTAGAAAGACGATCGAGCAATAAAAGGAGGCTAGTGCCTATAGACCTATCTCGCTACTTAGCTTAGTAAATAAGGTGATTAAGGCGGCGCTAATAGAGTATATCGTCTAAGTAGCTAAGACGTATCACATTCTCCCTAAAATATAGATAGGCTTCCGCCAAGGACGATCAACGGAGGTAGCGATCAGGGTAGTAATAGACGTAGTATATATAGTATAGGGGAATAGCGCCTACGCCTTACTACTATAGCTAGACTTAAAGGGAGCCTTCGACTAGGTTGACTAGACCTAGCTACTATATATACTCCGTAGTCTAGGCTTCGAGAGGAAGCTTATACTACTTCTATATAGCTACTTCGATAATAGGACTACTTAGCTGATCTTCGACGGTAAGAGGTCTAAGAGGATTACACTTATATAGGGGACACTATAGGGGTCCCCTATCCCTAGTCCTCTTCGTCCTCTTTATAGTTCCCCTATATCGCGCCCTTGAGGTATATATAGGGCTCGTAACCGTCGGGTATATAGACGATACCAACCTACTAGCCTTTAGGCCGCGATATACCAGCTTGCTATCGGACCCTAGAGGGCGCCTACTAGGTATACGAGGAATAGGCTAAGGAGAGGGGCATATAATTTGAACCTATAAAGAGCAAGCTAATCCATTTTATATAGATACGGCGCCTATATAGCGAGGAAGTTAATATACTAGGAGGCAAGTGGCCGGGGCTAGCCCCTATCGAGTCGGCTAGATTCCTTAGGGTCTAGCTCGACTATAAGCTATCCTTCAAAGTTTATAGGGGAGAGGTAGGTATAAAAGATAGCAACTTAGACGCTTATACTTACTAGACTCGCTACGAAGATATATAGGGTAAGCGTCTCGCAAGCCCGCAAGATATATACGAAGGTAATTAGAAGTGTCCTATCTTATAGAGCAATAGCCTAGTATATACCTACTCCGCTTAGAGGGACCCTATAAGGGATTACGCGTAGCTTCTAAGCAATATAAGCGCGCTGCCTGAGGGTTATAATAGGAGCCTACAAGGCAACCCCAATGCGCAATATAGAGAGCGAAGCCTAGGTACCCCCTATCGACCTATACCTTAGTAGATAGGTAGCAAAGGCCGAGCAGCGGCTATAAAGGACTAGGATGGCGCAGCTTATATATAGCGTCTACGCAAATATAGCTTCCTAGCTATAGCAACGTAGAACCCGAAGGACCCTTAGGGCCCTACTAGTAGTATCTAGACTTAGGAAACAGGACTAGGCTAGGAGTAGCTATAGGCGTACGCGAAGGATAGCGAGTAGTGACGGAGCAGTAGAGACGCCTAATAAATGCCCCGCCTAGAATAGGTAAAGTTGGATGCAGACGTACCGATAATCGAGGAATAGAAGGCCTGTCGTAGGAAGCAAGTATAGCGGGCGGACAAGCTACGTCCGCGCTGCTATAGAGAAGCGGCGGATCTCTATATGCTCAACCCTATAGTATAGCCGTTATAGGTATATAAAGGGCTAACTAAGGCGAAAAACTCGCTGCTAATATAAGCCCGTACGGGAGCAATCGGCCTAAAAGACTTCCTCTTCAAAAGACGGGTCCCTAGAGTACCTACGCCGCTCTACCGCTACGGGAAAGCCCTAGAGATGGTAGCCCACCTAGTACTTAGGTGCTAGGATCAAGAGCTCAAGGACGGGAGACCTAGCTCAGAGATAGATACGCCAATAGAGGCGCTCGGAAGCTGCCCTAGCGTAGCGCAGATAGTCGCGTAGCTTATAGGCCTCGGGAGACTAGTAGAGTACAGGCTCGCGCTTGAACTAGAGCGTAAGAGGGTAAGGAGGACCCTAAGGAAGGCGGAGTGACTAAGAGGTTTGGAAGGGCTAAGAAGAAGAAAAGGAAGAAGACGTACGTCGGGCTCTATAGCGCTAGGCTAGAGCTACAAACTCGTAGCGCAAGCTGCGTACTAGAGTAGCGAGCAAGGCCGGATAGCCGCCTATAGCTTCGTCGTCACTAAGCCGGAAAGGTGAGTTCCGGACTACTAGACTAGAGGGACTATAGGGAGCGCCCGAGCGGCAACCAAGCTATAGGGACGTAGCACGAGAGCATACCTTGCATGTAAAATAGCGCGGAGGGACCGCTTGCCCTAACGGGGCGGGGCACTGCCCTTGCGGTGTAAGATCAATATATATATATATAATGTAGATAGAAAGGCTGCTAGAATATAGAGTACCCCCTTCTCCTATTAAGGCGCCCTAGACCTTAGGCGTATATTAAAAAGGCAACTCTTAAGCTTCCTATAGTCGAAGACTTAGTAGATTCCAAACTAGATACGCCTAACTAGATAGAAACTAAGGACGAGGAGTTAAAAGAATAGCTCCTAGCGGAAGTCATTGCTAAGAGTATTTAGAGGCGGAGTAGGCTTAGAAGAAGACTAAAAAGAAAATAGATAAGCTACTAGTCTATATTAACTTTGGGATTAATAGTATCTTATATACTAAGGCCTTGATCGATTCTAGTTACTTCTACTATAGTACGATTAATAAAGCCCTTATTCGATGCTTATACCTCATATATTCCTATTACCCTCTACGACCTCGAGTAGCTTAAGACTATTATTAGAGGAGCAATTACTAATATAATATACCTTACTCTAGAGATAGTTATAAGTAAAAGAGGGTATTCCTCTATATTATTAACTAGGTAGAGGATATTATCCTTGGAAGACCCTAGATAAGGGCTAAATAAGTAGAAGTTATACCTATAAGAAATAAGGTCTATATATGTAACGGGCTGAGCCCTGGGCAGGCTCGGCTACCCTCGGCCAACCCCTAACCTCGTGCGCGCCCCTGCCCCTGAACGTCAACACCAACATCGCTAGCAGCGACCCTATCGTGCCTGCCTCTTCGGGTTGTTGCCTTCCTCTAGTCAGGCAGAGGCCACGTCACCCCACTTTGCTACGTCCTTCCCCCTCTTCCTCGTTCCCTTTTCTTTCTTCTTCTTCTTCTTCTTTTCTCTAAGATTGGATATACTCGTAGAGTCGTTATTAGCTTAGTTGAAATACACTTCTAAGACCATTACATTACATCTAATCTTCCTCTTTTCGTAAGAATAGTATTTACTAGGACTAGTAGGTCAATTACGTCGCCGTCTATAGGAAACTCTAGACGCGGCTATTACGAAGCAAGTCCGAGTCGTCAACTAGGCGATAAGGCACTATCGGTTCCGCAAGACATCGGCATTTGTTTGGTTAAGCGCGAGAGCAATATCTCGGCGCTTGCGATCGAGTGAGCTACGACGTCGCCTATAAGATACTAGCTTTAGAGCTAGTTAAGCCGCACGTCGGATAGCGAGATACTAGCCTATAGGATTAGTTGAGCTAACGAAGGGACTCCTATCCTCTATAATTGGATAGTCGAGAATTATAAGGCTCGCGTTATCAACGAGGCAATAGAGCAATACCCGGGCTATAAGCTTCGGCAGTATAGGAGGGTCACGAATCCTATATTTCTAACCGTTATACTACAAAGGCGAAGACCTCGAGCCTAAGGGAGCCGAGTAGCTAGGCACGACCAGAATACTATTACGAACTTCAAGTCCTTAGAGGAGGTACTATCGGAAAGTCCTTAGCAGGCGAGGTACTATTAGAAAGTCCTTAGCAGGTGAGGCACCATTACGGAAAGCCCTTAGCAGGCGAGGTACTATTGGAAAGCCCTTAGTAGGTGAGGCACTATACGGAAAGCCCTTAGCAAGTGAGGCACTATTGGGAAGTCCTCTATCCAACGAGGTACATTAGAAAGTCCTCATCAGGCGAGGTACATCGGAAAGTCCTTTATATAGCTAGATATATTCGGAAACCTCCTATGCGAGCTACAAGCCCTCACTAAGCGATATAACGGAAAGCCTTGACGGACGAATATTACGATGTCGGCAAACAACAACCCTATAAGCGAGGGCGGCTAAGAGGCTACTACCCTAACTAGATCCTCTAACTGCTTTCGGCCTAGAGCTAGCGCCTAATCGAGATTGAAAATCGCTAAGCTATAGAGAGCGAGATATACTAGATATATATCCAAGCTATCTAGGAAGGCCTCGCCTCCCTACGAACCTAGTCCGCCCTAACCTTCGAGACTACCCTATAGGTGACGATACCTCCGCCGCTACCTATAGCGACTATTATACTAGCCTCGCCTCCTAGCTAGATAAAGAAAAAGATGACGCTCCTAGATCCTCTACGTTTCGATGGGAACTAGAAGAAGTACCAAAACTAGAGGTTGGAAATAGAAGGAAAACTATATAGATAGCTACTTGTTGGGTACCGCCGCTAATTAGTTCACTTACATCTACTCTAGGCTAGGGGACTTACTATAGTCGATAGCAGCCGCTTTCTATAAGAGTAGTGGCCTAGAGGGCGCTCGCAACCCTATAGCCTTTCTTTAATACCTGACTACGACGTACGAGGATCCTAATATCGCCTAGTATACCCTTAACAACTTAGACTAGATGACCTAGGGCAAAACGGAGTCGTTTATAGCGTTCTACCTATAATTTGAGAAGCAGCTTGCTAATATAGGAGGAGCTATATAGTACGATGCTATTTAGATTAACTACCTTAGGAAGACCCTCAACGAAGAGATAAAGGATCTTCTCGTTTCAATGCTCTACCTCCTAGTAGACTATTTAGGATTCGTTCAAGAACTTTACCTCCTAGGGGCTAATATCAATACCTAAAGGTCCAACTAGAGGAGGATGGATAAGGCTGCCCCTACGTTCCTATAAGTAAGGAACCCTCCTCCTAACTAGAGAGCGGCAAAGCATTAGAACGACAAGTATATAGGTACCCCTATATAAGATATAATGGATTAGGAGCCTATAAGGGTTAGCTAGGCGATATAGAAATAGAACGAGGAATTAGTTAGCAAGCGAGCGAAATAGGCTAATAAGAAGGAAATAGAGCTATACCGTAAAGAGAAGCGGTATCTATAATATAGAAGGAAGGGATATTGGATTATAGAATGCCTACTTCTTCCCCTATAGCGTCCTAGTATATTAACCTAGGCTCGTATTAAGAAATCGCACCCTAAGCTTCTAAGGATCGAAGATCTAGTAGATATAGATAGGGATTCCTCTAACTAGGAGGAGGAAAGCGATGAGGAGTTAAAAGATTAGCTCCTAGTAGAAGTCGTTATTAGGAGTACTTAGAGGTAGTACAGGAATAGAAGAGAATAGAGAAGAAGATAGATAGCCCCCCTATTTATATTAATATTAGCATTAATAGAACTTATTATACTAAAGCCTTTATCGATAGTAGATATTTGTCTTACGCTACATTAGTCTCTCCTTCGAAACGTATATACCTCCTATATATTCCTATTACCCTACGCGACCTTAAGCAAGTCAATATAATAGTTAAAGGCCTTATTTGTATATAGCCTATATAGATACTAATATCGATAGGTATAAAAACAACTACGTCTTTTTACGTTATCCTAGACTAGAAGGACGATTTATTCTTAGGCGACTATAGATAGACGCTAAGGATATAACTATTTCCCCTCTTAGAAGGAATTGAAGATTAGGACCTTAGGGCTAGTAATTAAGGAAAGGAGCTAAGAGGAGGGAGCTACCCTATTAGTCTCCTAATAATCGGCAAGCGTATTTAGAGCTCTTATAAAGAGAGCTAGAAGAACCTAGAGAACCTGCCCTAACTAGAAGGAGCCTATTAGGATATTTGCAGCTAGCCTATAGATATCGAGAAAGCCCTAGTACAAAGAAGTATAGAGACCCTAGATAGAAGCTGCTATAATACTACTATAAATTCCTTCCCCTCTTTAACTAAAATGCTATAGACTAGCTGCTACCCTACTAACTAGGGTAGACTACGAAATTCCCTTAGAAAAGGACGAGAATAGATAAGAAAAGCTCCTACCTTAGGGGCTACTTTATAGGATCGAGAGAGGAATTGATCGTCCTATAGAAAACCCTTATAGAACTTCTCGATAAGAACTTTATCTAGGTAAGTAGCTGTAGCCTTAGCCCCTATTTTATTTATTAGGAAGCCTAGAGGTAGACTACACTTCTATATCGATTACTATAGGTTGAATGCTATTATATATAAGGACTAATATCTACTTCCCCTAATCAACGAGACTCTTAGGTCTCTATCGAAGGCGAAGTGGCTTACAAAGCTAGATATAATTACTATATTTTATAAGATCTAGATCAAGGAGGGAGACGAGTAGAAGATAGCCTTCTATATAAGATATAGGCTTTATAAATAGCTGGTTACCCCCTTCGGCCTAACTAGCGCGCTAGCTACCTTCTAGCGCTATATTAATAAGACATTATAGGAGTACCTCGACGAGTTCTGCTTAGTATATATAGACGACATTATTATCTACTCTAAGTTCTCGCTCTAACTATAGGAGGAAAGTCAAAATAGTTATAAAGAAACTCTAAGAGGCGGGTCTCTAGGTTGATATCGACAAATGCGACTTCGAGCGAAGAGCATTAAGTATCTAGGGTTTTATCGAAGCTAGGAAGGGGATCTATATCGATCTAGAAAAAATTGAGGCGATTAAGTAGTAGGAGCGTCCTAAATCTATTAAGGGAGTTTATAGGTTTATTAGATTCGCCAACTACTACTAAGAGTTTGTCCCGAACTTCTTAATAGTAGCAATGCCCTTAACTGCCCTTACTAAGAAAGGAGTTCCCTTCGTCTAGTCACCTTAGTATAAGGAAGCCTTTAAGCAACTTAAGACCCTCCTTATTAGTACCCCTATCTTAGCCTAGTAGGACCCTGACTAGAAGATAGTAGTCGAAATAGACTCCTTAGGGTACGCTATTAGAGGAGCACTTTCTTAGTACGACGACGAGGAATTTTGCGACTAGTAGCCTTCTTCTCGAAGAAGAATAACGCGGTAGAGTGCAACTACCTGATATATACAAGGAGCTTCTAGCCGTCGTACAATGCCTTGAACAATAGGACGTAGAACTACGAAGTATACCGTCCTTCGAGATCTAGATGGACTATAAGAACCTCGAGTACTTTTAGAAGAAGTGGTAGTTAAGCGAGAGACAGGTCTATTAGATGGAAATCCTCGCCCGTTATAACTTTAGGCTAAGGTATTGGCCTAGCAAGGAAGCGGTAGTTCTAGACGCTCTCTTAAGGAGAGAATAGGATATACCGGCTAATAGATTTGATGAGCGCCTAGCAGGGCGCTACTTCTAGTTGCTAAAAGCTTAGAGAGGCCGTATCTCTATATATCGAGCCTAGATCAAGACCCTCCTAAATACGGCGGCTATAGGAGAATTAGAGTCCCCCTCTAGTTAGCCGGAGACGAAAGTCAATATAGGATTTATAAGGGCGGGCGACTAGGATAGAGAGGGCAACGATAATACTAATAAGTTAGACCTATTAGAGAACCTATTCGCTAAAGGCCTGCTTAAGGACCTTTAGAACTAAGGACTAGAAGCAAATAACTAGTACTAGCTAATTCGCTAGATGGTTAGAGAAGGCGAAAGACAATTACCTTTATAATAGAGACTACCTATCTCGATTTCCAAGTATTGATCGATAAAGGAAAACGACTCTATTAGAGGGGACGGATTTAGGTCCTATTCTCTAAACTACTATATACTCGAATTATCTAAGAGATATACGACTTGGCTCTCTCTAATTACCTAGGTAGAGACCTTACCAAACTATTGATTACCCGCAACTTTACTTGGCCTAGCCTTAGCCAAGATGTCCGAAAGTTCCTCTAGAACTATGACGTTTATAGAAGGATAGCGATATAGAGAGAGAAGCGAAGAGGCTTATTAAGGCTACTACCTATCCCTGAACGAATTTAGAATGAGATTTCGATAGATTTTATTACTAGATTACCCCTATCTAGCCCTGACTAGGTAGATACGATTATAGTCGTTACTAACCGCCTATTAAAGAGCGTAATATTTAAGGTAATAGCATTGATAACGACCAAAATAGTAGCTGGACAGCTACTTAAATGCCTGATTCGGCATTATAGTCTCCCCTTAGCGATTGTCTTAGATAGAGGCCCTTAGTTTATTAGTCTTATATAGAAACGGATTTACAAGCTCCTTAAGATTACCTAGCGGTTATTAATAGCCTTCTACCTAGAAACTAACGGCGTAATGGAACGAGCCAACTAGGTATTAGAGCATTACCTTTGCTACTAATATATACTAGCAAGATGACTAGGCAGACCTATTACCTATAGCAATGTTGGCCATCAATAACCGAACTACAATATCGATAGGAATTAGCCCCTTTTTCCTAACGTATAGCTATAATGTAGATCTTCTTGACCTATCTAGAGGACGGGAAGGACTATAGATTACTAGAAGGTCCCTAGTAGCCGTAGAGAAGCTTTCGTCGCTAAGCTTAAAGAGGCAATAGAAGTGGTATAAGCTACGATAGCTGCTATATAGGAGCGGCAGGAAGAGTACGTAAACCGAGACCGGCAAGTAGCTGAATAGTTCCGTATAGGAGATAAGGTCTAGCTCCGCCTAAGGAATGTCAAGACTAGCCGGCCTTCAAAGAAGCTCGACTAGCTCAACGCTAAATATATAGTCATAGAACTAATCGGCTCCTACGCCTACCACCTAGATATACTGCTAGGCATTTACAACGTCTTCTATATTATATAGTTGAAGAGAGCTAGCGATAACCCACTACCATTATAGAGGCAGGATAATACCTAACCTCTAGCAATCGTACTAGAAGATAGCCTAGATAGCGAGAAGGAATAGCAAGTCGAAGAAATCCTCTAAGCCAAGACAATAAGAGCTAGAACTAGAGTACAAGTCAAGTAGGTAGGCTACGTACAACCTATATAGGAACCTTTAAGCGCCTTCCTAGAAATAGAAGCATTGGACTGGTTTGAGGCTACCTATAGAAAGATTATAGAAAGCGATACTTCCCCTAGGAGGGGAGGGGGGTAATATAATAGGCTAAGCCCTAGGCAGGCCTCGGCTACCCTCGGCCAACCCCTAACCCTCGTGCGCGCCCCTGCCCCTGAACGTCAACACTAATATCGCTAGCAGCGACCCTATCGTGCCTGCCTCTTTAGGTTGTTGCCTTCCTCTAGTTAGGTAGAGGCCACGTCACCCACTTTGCTACGTCCTTCCCCCTCTCTCCTCGTTCCCTTTTCTTTCTTTCTTCTTCTTCTTCTTTTCTCCAAGATTGGATGTACTCGTAGAGTCGTCATTAACTTAGTTGAAATACACTTCTGAGACCGTTACAATATAGGCTAGGATAAGACCCCTCCCTAGGGACCTCTATATAATATATTATATAAGGAATTAATCGTCTTATAGAAGACCTTTATAGAGCTCCTAGATAAGAACTTTATCTAGGCGAGTAGCTCTCCTACTTTAGCGCTAATACTATTCGTCAAGAAGCTAGAGGGCGGCCTCCGTTTCTATATCGATTATTATAGGTTGAATGAGATTATTTAGAAGGATTAGTACCCTCTTCCCTTAATTATTAAGACGTTGAAGTCCTTATCTAAAGCAAAGTTAGTTTACGAAGCTAGACGTAATTGCCGCCTTCTATAAGATCTAAATCAAGGAAGGAGACAAGTAGAAAACAGCATTCTATATATAGTATAGGCTATTCGAATAGCTAGTTACCCCCTTTAGCCTAATAGACGCCCTAGCTACTTATCTAATATATCAACTATATATTATAGACTACCTAGACGAGTTCTATTTGGCTTATATCGACGATATATTAATCTACTTGGACGGCTCCCTCTCTAACTATAGGGAGAAAGTTAAGAAAGTTATAAAAAGGCTTCTCGACGTAGGTTTATAAGTTGACATTAATAAATATACGTTTAAGGTCAAGAGCGTCAAATATCTAGGGTTTATTATTAAAGCTAGTAAAGGCATTCGGGCTAATCCTAAGAAGATTAAGGCTATAGAGTTATAGGAATGCCCCTAAACTATTAAGGGGGTCTATAGCTTCCTAGAGTTTACTAATACTACTACGACTTTATCCCTAGGTTCTCTATATAGCATTCCCTAATAGCCCTAAAAAGAAGGGTATCCTATTTATCTAGTTACTATAGTGCGAGGAGGTCTTCTAATAGCTAAAGGCCCTCCTAATTAGAGCCCTAGTCCTAGCGTAATAGGACCTAGAGCAAAAGATAGTAATAGAAATAGACTTATTAGGGTACGCTATTAGGGGTGCCCTCTCCTAGTATAACGATAAGGGAGTCCTATACCTAGTTGCTTTCTTCTTGAAGAGGAATAGCCTAGCTAAGTACAACTACCTAATCTATAATAAAGAGCTTTTAGCCATTATATAGTATTTAGAGTAATAGGATGCCAAGCTATAGAGCGTCCCTTTATTCGAGGTCTAGATAGTTTTAAGAACCTTAAATACTTCTAAAAGAAGTAATAGCTAAGTAAGAGGTAAGTTCGATAGGTAGAGACCCTTACCTAGTATAACTTCAGGCTGAAATACTAGCCTAGGAAGGAAGCTATAGTTCTAGACGCCCTCTCGAGGAGAGAGAATAAGATATATTAGTAGACGAGTTCAATAAGCGCTTTACTAGGCAATACTTCTAACTACTAAAGGCCTAGAGGAACTATATCTTAGTATACCGAACTTAAGTCTAGGCCCTTATATTAGCAATAGCGAAGAAAGAAACCGCATCTCTCCCTTTAGATAGACGATGAAACGTTAATTTAGACCCCCTAGCTAATATTATAATAGTTTAAGCGAGATATACCTTTATTAAGAATAGCGATTAAGATAGAGAGATAGAAATATAGTAGATAAATTAGACCCCCTAGTTAACCCCTTTATAGAAGAGCCTTTAAGGGGCTTATAGGACTAAGCGCTATAGGCCAATAACTAGTATTAGTTGATTTGCTAGATAGTTAAGGATAGTATAAGGTAGTTCCCCTCCTAATAGGGCCTGCCTATTTCTATATTAGAATGCTTGGTTAATAATGAAAATCGACTCTATTAGAGGGATCGTATTTAGCTACCTTACTTCGAACCTCTATATACCTGAATCATCTAAGAAACCTATAATTCGATACTTATAGGCTATCCTAGGCGAGACCTTATAAAGGCATTAATCGGCTAGAAGTTACTTAGCCGGGCCTTAGCTAGGATGTCTAGCGGTTCCTATATAACTATAATATATATAGAAGGACTACTATTTAGAAAGAGAAGTATAGAGGCTACTAAAGCCGCTACCTATCCCTAAAGGATTTAGAGCGAAATATTAATAGACTTTATTATAGACCTACCCCTATCTAGCCCTAACTAGGTGGATATAATTATAATTATTACTAACTAGCTATCGAAGAGCGTAATCTTTAAGGCAATAGCCTCTACTATAGTTAAGGTAATAGCCGACCAACTATTATACTACCTTATTCATTATTATAGGCTTCCCTCTAGAATCGTTTTAGATAGAGGCCCCTAGTTTATAAGCTTAGTCTAGAAACGAATTTATAAGCTACTTAGAATTACTCGGCGGCTATCGACTACCTACTATCCTAAAACTAATAGAGTAATAGAGTATATAAACTAGGTTATAGAGCATTACTTATATATTTTATAATATATCGCTAGGATAACTAGGCCGGGCTACTACCTATAGCGATGCTAGCCATCAATAACTAGGTCGCTATATCTACTAGCTTAAGTCTATTTTTTATAACCTATAGCTATAATGTAGACCTCCTCGGCCTAACTAGAGGGGTAGCCGATTTATAGACTATAGAGAGGTCCCTAATCGCCTAAGGCAAAGCCTTTATTATACGACTTAAGGAGGTAGCTAAGTTGGCCTAGGCTACGATAGCCGCTATATAGGAGTAATAGGAAGAATATATAAACCAAGACTAGTAAGTAGCCGAGCAGTTCTATATAGGGGATAAGGTCTAGCTCTACTTGAAGAATATTAGTACTAATAGGCCCTTAAAGAAGCTCGACTAGCGTAACGCCAAGTATATTATTATAGAGCTCGTTAGCTCCTACGCCTACTATCTAGATATACCTCTAGGTATCTATAACATTTTCTATATCTCGCTCTTAAAGAGGGCGAGCGATGACCCGCTTCTATTATAGGTATAGGACGATGCCCAACTATTAGCGGTGATTTTAGAAGAAACTAGTAAAGAAGAGTAGTAAGTCGAAGAGATCCTTAAAGCGAAGACAATAAGGCGTAGGACAAAGGTATTAGTCAAGTAGATAGGATACGTGTAGCCTATATAGGAACCCCTAAGTGCCTTCCTCGATACGGAGGCCCTTAATAGATTTGAAGCGGTATATAGTAAGATATCCCCCTAACTAGAGGAGGGAAGCTGCACTTTCGTATCTACGAGAGGGAGGGGGGGTAATATAATAGGCTAAGCCCGATGTAGGGCCTTGGCGGCCCTCGGCCAAGGAGCTAGGCCCGTAGCCCTAGCCCGGCGCCCGAACCCCTAGGCTCGTTGCCCCTAACAACGGCGCTAGGCATTCAGGCGACGACATAACCTATAGCCTCCCTCTAGTTATAGGGAGCGCTTACCGCTAGAATAGCTATTTTCCCTCTTTTCCTTTTTCTTTCCCTAAGTTTAGTGTACTCGTAGAGTCGTTACTAGCTAGTTGCAATATACTCCTAGGACCGTTACAGAACTCACTGACGCTCTTCGGTAGTAAGCTATTTAGTGCCGTTGGATCCCTTTGGCCGCGCTATTGTTGTAGTACGTAGTACTATACTCTACAAGTTAAATATCGATTCTATCGAAAAGGAGGTTGAAGTGGAAAATTGGTTGTGTTCAGCCTATTAGTCAAAACGCGTAGGTTGTTGTACCCCACAGGTACCTGACTTGGGGGTTTTCTTTTTGCACGTGACCACAGTAATTAAACATCGGCATGCCAGTCACTCATGATGGATACCATCGAGCGAGGCCGCAGCATGAGCTGAATTCGGTTATTAGAGCATAATGCTAATGCCCTGCGATTGCCGGACGGACAACGCAGGTGGTTTCAGCACGCCCAGGAAATGGGCGATAACCCATCGCTTCGGTGGAAAATATATCCCCTTGACCCGAACCGGACGAGTAGAAAAGCCACCCATCCGCCACGGGATCCATTCTTGACATCTGCATGTGTCCTCTGATCTTTTGATGTCCGAAGTCACTCAAGTCATTCTACTTGCATCCTTGCTGGCAAGTAAACCATCGATCTTTGCGAAATTACGCTTGCCAGCAAGACTCCCGTCCGCTGCAGTGGCGACGACATCTATCATGACCTCTCACTCCGAGTTTGGCGAAAAAAACTCTGGGTCTGAGGTTATGCGAGTTTCTGCTGATAATGTTCGGGAAAGGACAAATGAGTCCGACTCAGGGTAACGTTAACCGAGCCCTTTAGACGATCCCAACTTAGGCATCGCTGATCGATCGAGCGGCCCGATCCTCATCACCGGTGTAAGTCCCAAGGGATTGGTTCGGCGACCGCTCTCAACCTCGCTTCGCAAAACCCAGGCCTTCTGATTCCAGTTTCTCGAACTCGATCTCGACTGGTGGAAGTTGCAGACTTGATAGAGAAGGAACGCCCAGGCACAAAAGTAAGGGTCGTTATTCTCGACCTCGGCACGTAGCAATCCATCCGCCATGCCGTTGCTGAGGTGGCTGCGTTGACAAAACCCCTTGACATACTCATCAACAATGCCGCCGCTGCTGTGACCTCGCACCAAGCGACAGCCGAAGGCATCGAGCTACACTTCGGGACAAACCACATCGGTCCTTTCCTGTTTACCAAACTGCTGCTCCCCCTTCAACGCAATGCGGCCCAGAGAAACACCTCTGGTGCTACACGCATCGTCTCCGTGAGTAGCGCAGGGCACAGGCTGTCACCGATTCGTTTCTGCGACTACAACTTTGCACCAAAAGAGGTGCCTCCTGAGGAGAACCGCTTCAAGTCACTCCCTAGGGCGTTTGCCCAGTGCACACCTGACGGCTACAATGGTATTGTCACATACGCCCAGTCAAAGACGGCATACATGCTATTCACCCTGTACCTGCAAAGACGCCTGCCCAAGCTTTGCATTGCCCCCTTGCTCTTCACCCTGGCAGTAAGTTCGAGTTACTCCGCGTTCTCTCCTTCAATCATCACTTTGCTGACATGACACAATCCCAGGCATTGAGACCGACCTTGGACGAGAGCAGGACGAGGAACTGGCCGCTCAATTCCAGAAGATCGCGCCATACTGGAAGTCCTCGGATGAGGCGGCTCGGCCACTCTGTTGGCTGCCTTGGATCCAGCTTTGAGCGGCAAGTGCTCTCTGCGGAACAAAGTTTTGGTCTCTTGTTGGGCTAACACGTTCTGATAAAGATATCACGGGGTTGTATTTCTCCGATTGCCAGTTCGTTGAACCGGGCGCTGCCAATGGCTTGGGTGGCTGCTGGTCGGCTTTGGGATCTGAGCGAGAAGTTGGTGAGGGAGAAGTTCTCTCTCACGGCTTGATCGAGAGTGTCGACAGTGAGGGGTACTGTAATTAACCTTGCCCGCATGATCAGTCGGACACCCGCAACAATCTTGAAGTCAAGGCTGCTGAAGGCACCAGTTTCAAAAGGATATTGGCGTAGATACGCTGGCATGTAATCAAATTCTTATTTCGATGAAAGCCTTGCAAATGAATTGTTTTCATTCACCGTGGAAATGCAACTTAAATTCATCGACGCCCAAACTTTCGTTGTCCGTCTGGAAATCATAATTGATGTTCGTCGTGGCTTGGCTTGAGTACAGAGATTCTGCGACATGTGATGTGAGCATCACCAAACAGATGGGCTCTGAGATGCCTAAATCGTCACGCCACATCCAGACTGGCGGTCTCCGCTGTGTAGCTCTGGCATCCAGACTCGGAGAGGGGCCGATCTCCCCACCTCATTGTGGCGTCATAACATGATCTTCGAAAACGCCCCGACCACTAACGCCCCAACGTTCGGCTTGGGCAAAGAGACAAACGTGATGCAACTGTAACCGTACAATATTCTGGAGAGCTGTGTCCGGTTGCCGACGTCACCTGAGAGCTCGGAATCCCTTGGCTGCTCGGGATCCAAAACGAGCATTAAGAGCAGTGTTGATCCCCTCACCCTCCGTTGGAATCTGACCTCCAAGCTTCTTCGACGAATCGCACACATCGTAGGGAAAACCACCAAAACGCTCAATCCGCAAACGTAAATCATCATTTCTGGCCTCTAATCAACCAACCACACCCGATCAGTGACCTCGCCTGGAAATCACACTCAACATGGCTGACACGGACGACAACCCATCTGTTCCCGAGGAGCTTTTCCACACAACCCTCACTGTGGTCGACTATCACCAGGACACATCCGGCTCGATCCGGGATGTCCACGTCCTCGGCACTCACACCAATCTGGCTGCCGCCAAAGCATTTGCCCTCATGGGCCTGGTACAGCTGGGCTACCAACCAGAGGACTTTGCCATCTATGCCACCAAAGTCGACACTCCACCTGAGGAATGGAAGCATGGTGACGGCGTGATGGTCTACGCCAAAGCGCCGCGCGGGCAGGAATTCTTTGTCGGCCTCGACACCAAGCCTAACACGGAATCGCTCCCGGCCGGGCAAACGACACGCTGCAGCTGCCCCAGGGCCACGACCACCTGCACTACGTCCTGCAGAACCGGACCGATTACAACCAGGACAAGAGCGGGGCCTTCCAGACGACCGAGATCCTGGGCTGCATGCGCGCCGCGGGGACGCCCTGGCGGCGGCCAAGTCGACCCTGCTCGGGGACCGGGAGGAGTATGCACAATACGATGAGCGGGGCGACGAGGAATCGGAGGAAGAGTGGCCGTTTGGTGATGACGTTGTCGTACATGCCGTGGCGCAGACGGGTGAGAATTACACCGTTGCTGTAAAGACGGTGCCCGGGGCTCATCGGAAAACACGGCAAGGGGCGCTGAGGTGTGTGTGACGATACAAGCAATGAGGGTTGCATGGACAGATCGAGGTGGGGTCATGTAGCCTCGTTGTGCAACTGTCAAGACAGCAAGGAACCCGCAATGCAGAGAGTAATGAGCAACTGGCAACGAATGTTATTAGCGCTATTCACGACCCGATAGTTCCTAACCCTGCAGAGTACCATTCATGCTGAAAAAGAATGAAAGGGCGTGCTATGCCCCGAGTTCTCCAGCCGAGAAATATCCAAGCGAAGGAGCTGATAACGCCATACGCCATACCGTCCTTTACAGGTGCAACTTGTAAGCCCAAGGAGTACTGCACCACCATCAAGCCTGCGAATCCTCCTGCCTGCTACCGGGAGTGGACTTAGCACCCTCCCTTTCAAGGGCCCCACGACGATTGTTTCTGGTCTTCCAGGCAGGCGTGCCTATGTATTTGATATCTAGCGCCGTAGCGATCAGTACAGAAATTCGTGGATGTGTTGCAATGACTACTTACTGTCTGGTCCCTTGTCATCGAAAATGGCATCAACCTCTTCGAGAGACTTGTTCGCCGTCTCGGGGAACATGAAGAAGACGTGGATACACATGGCGGCGCAAAAGACGCGAAGAGGACGTACACCTTCCAGGTAATCTGAGCGAAAGCGGGGGGGACAAAGAAAGCGAGAGCAAAGTTGAAGGCCCAGTTGGCCGAGGTGGCGAGAGCGACGGCCTTCCCACGGACGCGTAAAGGGTAGAGCTCGGCAGGATACGTCCAGAGACAGGGCCCCAGGTACAGGCGAACGAAGCGACAAAGAGGTAAGTGGAGGCCACGACCAGTTTTGCGGGTATCCCCGCAATCGCCATCGACTCTGCAGTGGAGGTGAACTCGCCAGGGAGAGGAGGCCGCGAGTAAACTGCGAAGAGACCGGCGTTGAGGCTGAGCCACAGGCACATGAGGGCAGCGCCCAGGACAAGAGTTCCGCGACGACCCCAGTGATCCATCCAGATGAGCGCCGGCACAGTCATGACAACGTTTGATGATGAACTGCATGCTGCTAGAAAGCAGGACGGCATTGCTCCCTGTGCTCTTCATCAGCCTTCTGCTGGCACATATCGACGGCCCAAAAGTGTGGCACTTTCAGAGCGGGACCGTTGAATTAAACACTTACCAGGCTTTGAAAGACCCGCCATGGAGAAGACATAGGTAATATAGTACATCTAAACACGCCACAGAGTCAGAAAACCCCATGTGTCATAGATGAACGGAGTCGGACCTACCATGACATTCATGCCCGTCAGCTGCGACCAAATCTGAGTGAACACGCCGATATGGGTCCTGTTGAGCATCTCCCCGCTGAACAGTTCGACGTAGCTGAACGGCTCGCTCTCGGCTGCAAGGACCGTCTGGATCTCGTCCCACTCGTGGTGGACGAATGGGGAGTCAGGGTTACCCTTCCCGTGGACAAGAACAAGGACCGCGCGGGCATCTGCATCGCGGCCCTTCTTGGCGAGCCATCGAGGAGACTCCGGGAGGAACTGAAGACCCAGAAGGAGCAGGGCCGCGGGCACAATCTGTAGAGCCCAAGGCAGGCGGAAGGCCGCGGAGCTTTCGAGGTAGGAGCAGCCATAGCAGATAAAGAACATGATCAAGATTCCCCAGGTGATGGCCCCTGCTGCATGCTCACAAGTCGCCCGCGCTTCGTGGGAGTGGCCAGCTCAGAGATGAAGACGGGGACCTGGGCGGAGCAGATCCCGACCGAGAATGCCATTGATAATGCGCCAACCGCGAGCATATGTGTTGACAGCCGCAGCGACAATAATCGAGCCGAGGATCCTGCTCGTCGTTAGCCGATGTCGGAATCAAAACTCAGAAGGTTGTTGTTGCAGACAGAGTTCCCTCCCTCTCTGATGGCCATGAACGTGAGACTCACCAGATGCTAGACCCGATCTGGATCGAATTGTTGCGACCAAACCTGTCCGACACAAAACCAGAGAACAGAGCGCCGAGCCAAGAACCACCGGGCATGGCGGCAGTGATACCACCCTGGACGCTGTCGGTTGGACCCAGGCACAGACCATTCTTATCGAAGCCGCGCTGGTTGAATTGGCACAGATATGGCTGGGTCGAGATGATGGCAGACATGGACGAGATGTCGAAGCCAAACAGGCGCCGCCTGGTCACAATCGATTCCATTAATATCACACCCCCGTTGATACTCCGGCGTCTGGCTTGAAGGGCAACTGACCGATTACGGCGATGCCCGCAATGAAGTAAACATTGCCAATCTTGGGCGCCATCTTCCCGGGGAACTGGAAACGTCGAGGCAGGAGTAGGAGCTGGATGAGCGAAGCAAGGTCTCTAGGTCAGGAAGAAGCTGACTTTTAGGTATGAAGGAATGCTGTAGGGCGCATACGTTGTGGTCCGGCGACAAGGCGTGCGAAGCGGAGGTGACTGGGAAGATTTCCAAGTCAACTTCCAACGTAGGCGCTTAGAGGAAAGAAGAGGGAGGTCCTGGTCAGGGAAGGCGCTCGACGGACTCAATTTAACAAATCTCGACAACCGCGACCGAGCTTCCTCAGCCAGAGCAGCTGAGCTTGGGGACCTCAGCATACTCATTGCGGCTGACGAGAGAGAAACTCGCGATTATATGCACACGATGTCAACAGAGCACCTCCGGTACCCCCGTCTTCTCTCCCCCCCTCCCCGACACTGGTGAAAACACACCAACTCAGGGCAACCCACATGTTCTCCTGCATCATGCAAGAGGATTGAAACAAGTGCATGGTTTGCCGTCAATGCTTGCATACCTCCCTTGCATGTACCGTTCTCAGATCATTTGGCATCATGTATGCAATGAAGCGGCAGAGCTGCTGACCAGCTCTGCAGCATTCGAATCGCGAGGATGTTGTTTGTGACCTCGGAGAGGCGGGGGATTCTAGCATTCCTTGGAGCAGTTTCGAGAGACCGAGCGTGCATCAAGGTGCAGTGAGGGGTTCACCTCGTGTTTGTTGGGACACTGTTCAGGCGGAGTGCCGCGCGCAACTCGAGACTCTCTGATCCAGCGATCTTCTGAGGTAGGGGAAGAGTGCCAGCCGGCAGAGGGACCAAACAGTAACTGGACCCAGACCACTGGGTCAATGTGCCAGTCACTGCCGGGCCCAGAGGTCGGATCCCATGCCGGGCTCTCCCGCATATTGCGACTTTGGGAGTCGGCCTCACCTGCCCTGATCTGGAGAGGGGTGCTGCGCGCGATGATGAGTGGCTTTGGTAAGGCCTCAAGTTTGCCTTGGACGGGATGATGATGTTCAGCGTAGTGTGAGCTTGGTGGTCGTCACTTTCGGCGAGTCATCACCCTAACTTTCCCAGTTTGGGCGAAAGCGGGACCGGAGCCGACCCGCCGGGACTTGAAATGTAGTCACGTACGAGCCTTGAAAACCTGGTGACTGCTGTCAACACCTGTTAGGCAGATGGCCTACCTGCTCCAGGCAGCCACCTCCATTTGGCAGTCACATCTTTCGCTCCACGACGCGTCGGGGCGGTTCGTCCCGTGACAAGATTGAACTCGAGCTTCAGGGTAGGACACTTTTCTTCCTGCAAGCATTCAAGCATTTTTGCAGCGAGTCGCGCCCGAGCCATCAATAATGGACTCTTCGAAACCTGCCCTCCCGCTATCATCGGGTACGAAACGACCCGCAGCCGACAGCGACCGCGCCATTTCACCGCCGCCGTTGAAGCGTACGGCGCAGACGGCTATTTCAAGTACGTCCTAGCTCTTCCCGACGCTGCAGCACTGGCCAAGCTAAGTCTTCGCGGCAGAGTCTGCGGTCGCGGATTTCTTCACACCAACCTCACAGAAGGCGAAAAGCCGTACGACGTGGTCCGAGAGAAGCCAGAACGATTCCCCTGCCACCCTGCTTGTCGCGAAATATCTCCCGGACGATGAAGAACTGTGCGCGGAGGATCGGAGGACAAAACGCCAGAAGATCGCCGCATTTGATTTGGATTCGACCCTGATCACACCCGCGTCGGGAAAACGCCATGCAGACGACCCTGCAGACTGGAAGTGGTGGCATCCCTCCGTTCCGAGTCGCTTGCGGCAGCTCTACCATGAAGGAGGGTACGGTATCGTGGGTGCAGATTACATTTGCTCGGTGCTAACACCAGAAAGGTACCGTGTTGTCATTTTTACGAACCAGGGCGGGTTGACGCTGCATCCCGACCCAAAGTCGAAAGCCCCCAAGAGCGCGAAGAACCGAGTGCCCGTGTTTAAGCAGAAGTGCAACGCCGTCCTCGCCCAGCTGGACATCCCCATGACATTGTATGCCGCTACAGGGAAGGACATCTACCGCAAACCGCGGCCGGGGATGTGGACTGAGATGAGGGACGATTATGTGTTGGCCGAGTCCGACATCGACCGCGAGAACAGCGTCTTTGTTGGCGATGCCGGCGGACGGACCGCGCATCTGAAGGGCGTGAACGCGGTTGCGAAAGACTTCAGCTGCTCCGACCGGAATCTAGCGCACAACATTGGCATCAAATACCAAACGCCGGAAGAGTTCTTCCTTGGGGAGGAGCCGCGTGACTTTTCCAGAGACTTTGACCTGGCGAATTTTCCTTTCGTTGAGGGGGGGAGCGACGATGGGATTCTTTTTGAGAAGCGCAACACTCAGGAAATGATCCTCTTTGTTGGACCCCCTGGAGCCGGGAAGAGCACATTCTACTGGAAATACCTAAAGCCTCTCGGTTACGAGAGGGTCAACCAGGATTTGCTAAAAAGGTCAGGCTGGCTCGCCCCCTTCATGTGTTGCGGGAAAGGGCTGACGTTTTGGTCTCCAGCAAGGACAAATGTATGAGGGCAGCGACAGACTTTCTCCAGGAAGGGGCATCCGTCGTCATTGGTAGGCCCACAGCCCGTTTGCTGTTCCATCAAACCACTGACGACGTGCAAAGACAACACAAATCCGGACGTCGAGACGCGTTCAAGGTGGATAGCCTTAGCACACAAACACAGGGTCCCGATCCGCTGCGTCTGGTTCAAGACGCCATTGCAGCTGTGCGAACACAACGACGCCGTCCGATCTCTCAACAAGAAGGTATGGTGTTGCATGATCTGAGCATGTGCCATTCGCTGTATCACTAATTCCCTGTCGGTAGCTGAATCCGGAAGGTCGCCAAGGGCTTCCAAAACTAGCGTTCAACGGATTTGCGTCGCGCTTCCAGGAACCCAAAACTCAAGAAGGTTTCCAAGATATTGTGTCGTCGACTTCAAGTTCCGTGGCGCAAAAGAGGACTACGGCATTTGGGGCAGGTACTGGCTCTGAAGGCCAGACTCGTGGCGTGAGACTTGGACAATTTCCAGTGGTATCGACATGCTCCCACTCCGCAGGATTCCCGGCGAATGCTCGGCAACATCCCGCCTGCAACCCTGGCTAAACCCAAAAGTTTCCAAGGATGTGCGACTCTCAACCCAATTCCCACCCGAAAGTCTTGTGCAATCTTTCCGTCCAACGTCCACCCGACGCCCCGGCTTCGGTTCGGCAACGCGACACAAGGCCTCCCTCAGCGGAGCCGCCTCCTGATCCTCTCCCAGGGCGTGCGACATACCGCGTTGAGCCGCGCGGACCTGGAGATCCGGAGCACTTGTGCATGGGTTCCCCCAGGCAAGCAGCGTTGTTTTTCCAAAACGCGGGGAGCAGAACGACAAGTCCTGGAGATGGACAGTGCTGTGGGGTAGGGGACAGGGAGAATAAAAGAACAACTCTGCAGCGGTAAGGTCGCTCTCACGGTACTATCACGAAGGAGCGACCCCGTGGCCATCTTGAGGGCTGGACCCTGTCCAGCAAAGCCCTGTATTGCCGAGTCACGTGTCACCCTCCTGGATCTGGTGACGCGCCCCTGATGAACCCCCCCAAGAGAGCGCCGCAAGATGCCATGCTGTGCATATTCCATCCATCAGACGCCCCGGCACCACAGACCCGAGTTCCATCATATGTGCCTTCATTGTCCCAGCGAGAGCAACGTCCCAGTATGTTGATAAAGCGGTTGGCGTCCACGGGTTGCCCTCCCCGATTTGGTTTGAACGCCGCCGCGGATTTTCTCGGCAGTTGCGGGGTGCATTGCCCCACTTGACAAAAGCTTCTCGATCCGGCAGGTGGGATGTCCCATGAACGAGACTGGGGATTCGGAATTTTCTTGCGGCAAACTCTGCCCGCCATTGCGAGGGTACAGAGAGACACCAGAGTGGGATCTGGCGAAAGAGACAATCGTTGGTCGAAAGACGTGGTTCGTCTTTTTCCTGTGATGGTATGTATCATCTGGTGACAGACCCAGAGTCATGAACATTGACGTCATATCTCGCAGCCTCAGGCCTCTCTCACCGCGCGACGAAGGTACCTAACTAGCTTCATTAACAGTGCCTCCATCTGCATAGCTGTTCCCCGATAAGATACACATTGGAGAGAAAGAAGAAGGTCGCACCGCTTAGCTCTTAGATGACCCAACGGCTGTGCCACTGAGCGGCGATCCCTCCTCGTCCTGATAGACAGTGGGGCATGCCCGTGTGGCCAACAGGGCAAGCGGCCGAGGCGGCCACTGAGCTGAAGACCTTCCCTCGCCTCCGCCGCCGCTCTTGCCGTCACGATTGGCCACTTCCTTCCAAGATATCTCTGCGTCCTCAGCGGGAAGGAGGCCGATGGAAGCCCTCAGTGGCTGGCCCGGGTGCGCCGACGGCGAGGCCCGCCACGGGTCCCATGGACTCCACCGACGGAGACACAACATGGGGCCTCCACATCGAGATCCGCCGAAGGGTACGCAGTAACACCGAACAGGGTCTTGCTTATCGTGCCCTCGTTGCGCGGCACCTGGTTCTGGCCTTTTTAATTTTTACATTTTTTTATTTCCTCGCGTGTCCCTTTCCTTTTCAGTCTGCGTGGGTTTGTGTTGCGCCCCGTGTGCCGAGGTGTCTCTTCTGCCTCCCGTCGCCGCCTTCCCTGCCACGAGACTTCCTCTTGCCCTGCCCTATCTCGGAATCGATACCCATGATCTTCACTCCATCCAGTGATTTATTTAAATAGACATAACCCCCGGCGTCCCGCCCCTGTTGACTGTGAGAGAAGGCGCTTGGGCTTGGTCTCGAGCCATTGCTGCTCTCCACGGACCCAATCCGTCGTCTGTACGTGAGTCGTACCATCGACAACAGTCAGAAAAAAAGCCCTTCTCGGTGCCTTCACCCTCGCAGTCCGCCATCATGGCTCGGACTTCTTCTGATGGGCACGGCCCTACCCTCCAGCATGACCTCGGGCATGACACTATCGACTTCGGTACGCGGCCAACAGGCCAGCCCTACGAACTGGGGAACACGCATAATCCCAGCGCCGACGACAAGAACGCCTCGCTTCAGGCCGAGCAGTACGGCGTCGACTCGGAGAAGCAGAGCGAGAGGGTTGGCTCGTTGCGGGCCAAGTCCGAGTCGGACAGAGAGAGAGGGCCGGTTCGGGCCCTCTGGGACCGGCACTGGAAGGTGCTCGCGCAACTGCTGACCTTCATGGTATTCACCGCGTCCGTGAGCCCCTTCTCCAGGCGTCTGCTTGGCGCTGCTTGCTTGTGGAGAACATCCAGCTGATGGCCACGGCCGCTGCAGATGGTGGGTTTACGGCCTCGTGTTCTACCGCCACACCGATGGCAAGGGCTGGCTGATTCCCACCCTCCTCTACATCGCCATCCTCATCCGCCTCATCACCATCTACATCCCTGCGTCCCTGGTCCTCATCCCGGCCCGCTTCATTTGGATCAACACCGTCGTTAGGGTATATGATGCTGTCCCGGCGAAGCTGCATCAGCCGATCGCCGGCGTCGGCACCTTCGCCGTCTTCCTCATCGGGAGCTTCGTGCCGGAGGAGACGGGCGACAACACGAGAGCGAATCGTGCGATCTCAATATTTGGCTTCATCGTCATGCTGGTTGCTCTCACCGCCACCTCGCGCAACTGGCGCATCATCCCGTGGCATACCGTCATCGGCGGCATGTTGACCCAATTCATCATTGCCGTCTTCGTGCTCAAGACCCAGGCCGGCTACGACATCTTCAAGTTCATCTCCGATATGGCCCGTCAGCTGCTCGGCTTTGCGGGCAAGGGTCTGGCCTTTTTGACCGACCCGGACTGGTGAATGAGACGAAGTGGTTCCTGACGGGAGTCATCCCGGCCATCATCTTCTTCATTGCCCTCGTACAAATGCTCTACTACGTCGGCTTTCTGCAGTGGTTCATTGCCAAGTTCGCCGTCTTCTTCTTCTGGAGTCTGCGCGTATCGGGCGCCGAGGCTGTTGTCGCTGCCGCCACACCCTTCATCGGCCAGGGCGAGTCCGCCATGCTCATCCGGCCCTTCATGGACCACCTAACGATGGCTGAGATCCACCAGATCTTGACCTGCGGTTTCGCCACCATTGCCGGCTCCGTCCTGGTGGCCTACATCGGCATGGGCCTGAACGCCCAGGCGCTTGTGTCCAGCTGCATCATGTCGATCCCGGCGACCCTGGCGGTCTCCAAGCTGCGCTATCCCGAGACCAAACGCCCATGACTGCCGCAAGGTCGAGGTGCCTAAGAATGAGGACGACGAGCACACGGTCAACGCCCTTCACGCCTTCACCAACGGTTCCTGGTTCGGTCTCAAGATTGGTGCCACAATCGTTGCTTGCCTGCTGACCGTTATCGCTTTCGTCGGCTTGATCAACGGCCTGCTGGCTGGTGGGGCGGCTACTGGGGTCTCGCTGGCGACAGGACGCTCTCCCTGGAGTTTATGCTCGGATACATCTTGTATCCGATCGCTTGGCTGCTGGGGGTGCCCAAGAATGATCTCCGGCCCGTTGGCGAGCTTATCGGCAAGAAGATCATCATCAACGAGTACGCGGCCTTCAGTGCATTGGTCAAGGAGCCTCGTTACCTTGCCATGGCGCCCCGGTCCAAGTTGATTGCTACCTATGCCTGCTGCGTAAGTTTGTCTTCTGAACCGTAGACCTCCCCGGACATTGGCCGCTGACGATACTGTACTAGGGCTTCGGTAACATCGGCTCGCTTGGTATCCAGATCGGCGTGCTCTCGCAGATCTCGCCCAAGCGCTCCGGCGATGTCGTGAAGGTCTCCATTTCGGCGTTTTTCTGCGGTGTCCTGTCCACCTTGACCTCTGCCAGCATTGCTGGCATGCTTTTCACCGATGGGATGCTATGAAAGCGTCGGGTTGTGCTAATTTGGTCGGAGTCGGTGTTGCATTTACGAGGATAATGCAGTTGTGGTTACATATTACATTTCCTTTTAGTGTTTTGGGTGTTGGGGGTTGTCGAACTGGACTCAGGAACGGATTTTACCACATGTTGGGCGAGGAGTTGACGGGTTTGAAGTTCATGATGAGACCGACGAGAGGCTGTCGACCTACCCCCGGTGACTTAGCAATCGCTAGGGGAGTTAGCACTGGGGGAGAGCGAAACAAAATGATACCCAGGATCATGGTAATGAGTACCCTTAATTTCTGACCACTGGAATTCGGAACACTGACTTAACATGTAAAGTACGCCTGGGCCCAAAAACATGTCCCTTCACTTTCGCTCAGCCTCAGGCCCCGAAACCTGTATATTACCCTCCACTGGCCTGCTCCCAACCCAATCACGGACATGGGCTTCCATTCCTTGGTGCAGCTGACATGTAACCCCAAGAGCATATCCTTGGGTCCCCCTTTTTTGTTTCGGTGGAAGCCGAAGTTCTCACGGCTGCTGTTGATACCCCTGAGTTGACATGGTGAGCCAACCCCTCCCTCAACGGATTTCCTTCAACATAGATCTCTTATGGGACTCGATAAATAGTTAGTGAGATACCTGGCTCCCTTTCCAATCTAACCCGCGTACTGGGAATCCTCAGCCGTGTGTGGAATGCTTCGTACCAAACGGCCGGAATTAAGAGTGTAGGGACAGTCGCCGGCTCGGCGGACGTCGCAAGCAGCCCAATGACAAACGTCTCATGCACCCTCAACCAGCTGACACAAGGTCTCGGACGCCACCGCAACGGGATACCGACATTAAACACTCGAATTGTCCTCTGATTGAGGCCTCGAAAGCCTGGAGCTTGGAGAGTGTCAAGTGCAGTGAGCACCAAGCCACCTTCCTCTCGTTCTTATCAGCAGTCGAGGCGGTCTGGGATGGGGCGGCTAATGCACCCCAGGAGAGGCAGACAGGGACGTAGCCATCGAGCTCATTGGCTGGGGCTGCGCCGGACTACATCCCGTCTGACCCCTTGTCTCCTAAGGACCCTGCTGCATACCAGCCACCAACTTGGCACCCTGAGGAGACATGTGCTTTCCTGGGGGTGTCGCACGCACCCATCTTCATCTGCATGGGAACCATCGCCCTTTCTCCCAAGGTGTCTCAGACATCGAGATTCGCGTCTCATCAAAAACAAACCCGGCATTGACATATTCGATTTTGGTTGTGTTCGCTTGTCGCCAGTCATGTCGGCGACAACCACAGCGGCTGCCGCCACCACAACGGCGGCGAGAGCGCCGCCGCAGGCAGGAGTCTTCGAGGGGCTCAATCCCAGCGTCTACAATCCAGCAGATCCCATCGTTCTCTTCATTATCCAGGCCACCCTCACCATCGCATTGACTCGTCTCCTGTACTGGCCTTTGAATAAGATCCGGGAGCCCAGGGTTATCGCCGAGGTCATCGCAGTAAGTGCTGTCATGCATCCGAGGGCAACACGTCGCTGACAGGGACATGATTATCAGGGTATCATTCTCGGGCCGTCCGTAATGGGTCGCATTCCTGGTTTCACAGCCGCTGTTTTCCCTCCGGCCGGTATGGCCCCTTTTCGACTTGCAGCAAACATTGGTCTTGTCTTGTTCCTGTTCCTGGTCGGCCTGGAAATCAACCTCACCTACCTGCTCCGGAACTGGCGTGTGGCCCTGAGCGTTGCTGCTTTGGATATGTGCATCCCCTTTGGCCTCGGCATCGCCGTTGCCTACGGCTTATACAAGGAGTTCGCCAATGAGCCCGGCACCGCGCCCATCTCGTTCGCCGTCTTCGCCCTCTTCATTGGTGTCGCTATTGCCATCACCGCCTTCCCCGTCTTGTGTCGTATCCTGACTGCATTGAAACTCCTCAATACGACTGTGGGGGTCATCGTGTTTGACCTCGGGCATTGCCAATGACGTGGTGGGATGGGTTCTTCTCGCGCTCTGTGTCACGCTGGTCAATGCCGGAGCGGGGATAACAGCACTCTACGTCTTCTTGGTCTCCGTCGGCTACGCCGTGTTTCTTGCCTATGCGGTCCGACCTGCCTTCATGTGGGTACTTCGTCGCACGCGCAGTCTGGAAAACGGCCCTACTGAAGGTGTTGTGGCGCTGACGATCCTGCTGGTATTTGCTTCGTCCTTCTTCACCGACATCATCGGAGTGCACTCCATCTTTGGTGCTTTCATGGTCGGGCTGATGTGCCCGCATGAAGGCGGCTTTGCCATCAAGCTGACCGAGAGATTGAGGACTTGACGGCAACCCTCTTCGTGCCCTTGTTCTTCGCCCTCTCAGGCATCAACACCAACCTGTCTATGCTCGACAGCGGTAAAGTCTGGGCCTACGTCGTCGCCATCACTCTCGTTGCGTTCTTCAGCAAGCTGTTCGGCGGTACGCTTGGTGCCCGACTCAACGGCTTGGTCTGGCGGGAGTCGTTTACCATCGGAACCCTAATGTCTTGCAAGGGTCTCGTCGAGCTCATCGTCCTAAACATTGGTTTGCAGGCCAAGATTCTGAGCACCAGAACCTTCACCATGTTTGTCGTCATGGCCCTGCTCACCACCTTTGCCACATCGCCTCTTGTCATGTGGCTGTATCCTCCGTGGTACCAGCAGAAGTTGGAACTGTGGAAGCAGGGCAAGATCGACTGGGACGGCAACCCTATTCTGCCCCCTGACGGCGAATACCCTGAGGGTAAGTATCGCCAGGACGATGCCGCGACCCGACTACTGGTCTACCTCCGCACCGATGGCCTGTCCAGCATCCTGTCTGTCATGTCTCTGTTTACCACTGGCCACACACCCGTCAAGTCCAAGGGCAGCTTAGAGGAGTCCAGCCATGGCACTGCTTCCCGAAACGAGAAGGCGCCAGCCGTCGCCGATGCCCACCCGCTCGACCAGCGCCCGCTGCGCATTCACGGGTACCGCCTCGTCGGCTCACCGAGCGCAACTCCTCCGTCATGAAGGTATCTGACATCGAAGAGCATGCTGCCCAGGACCCCATCGTCAAAGCCTTTGGAACTTCGACTACCAACAACACGACCCGCGATGTCATTGTCTCTGGCCAGATCGCCATCGTTCCTGAGGACTCCTTCGCCGACACCCTCGCCACCCAGGCCAGCAAGATCAGTGCAGAGTTGATCCTCGTGCCGTGGAGCGAGACTGGCAGCATCTCGGAGCTTCCTTCGCTGTATGCAGGCGCCCCCAGGGTGATCCGCTCCAGAATAAGGATTTTGCAAACTTGACGGGGCAGATCTTTGAGAAGGCGTGGCATCTTGCGGGCGTGGGGGTCTATGTCGACAAGTCTCTGCTTGAATGCGGCAATGCCAGCGAGGGTGCCGAGGTACGGTCGATCGGTATCAGCCGCCAGCTGACCAGGGACGCCACGGGTGTTAGTCTGGCCGAGACGCAGGATCTGGGAACGGCCAAGTTCCATTCTGCTGACAGTCGTGGGCGGAAGCTCATTCGTGTGCTCTATGCGGAGAGAAGACGATGGTCTGTTTGCCGTGCGGCTGGCCTTCCAGCTGGCGCAGAACGAGCGGGTCATGTTGGAGGTCGTCATCGAGAGAGGGACTGGGTCTGACCTTGAGTTTGTGGCGCTGAAGTCGGCCATGACCGAAGGTCTCGGTGACAGGGTCAGCTTCACCCACACCGTGGATACCGCTGGATCGATTCAAGCCCTCCTTACCCCCTCGGAGGAGGCTGGTTCGGTTCTGGTGCTCCTCGGCCGCTCCACGTCGGAGTCTCACTCTGCCTTGTCCGTCCCGGCTGGAGAATCGTCGACTGGAAACAGGGTTCTGGGGCCTGTTACCTCGCAGCTTGCTGCCGAGCTGAGGAATGGAGCGGCGGAGAAGACGAAGTTCAGTCTTCTGGTTCTGCAGGCTAAGAGAGCCGCACCGGTGGAGGACGCGAGACCGCCGTTGCGTCGGAAAGCCAGCACATACTCAGCGGACACTACGCATGCCTAGTCAGCGATAGCTATCGCTCATCTCCGAGGTGCATGCGCATACGTGACTTGGTATAAGCAACAAATGGGTTATCTCGATGGCAGTTTTTCCTGTCATTCTTTCCATGTCCTCACCACGCTTTGAGACTCCGGAATGTTGCTGAATGAAGAGAAGATATAAATAGAGCATACGAAAGCCGAAGGTCACATAATTAACAGTTCTTCATTTCCAACAACAAATTAGAGATGTCCAGGCGGCAAATAAGAATTCTGGACTTAGACAACTGGCCAGCCGCTCGAGAAGTTGATCCGATTCCAACCAAAGCGCTTCTGGCCATCAGCATAGCCAACGCGAGTATCAACGTAATGGTAGTAGAGAACTGGACGAGACGTCAGAAACGTTCAGGAACCCGATTAGTGGAAGGGGCAAAGGATGACTTACTGGTCCATAAGTTGGATCCTGGTACACGCCCTGACCGCCAGGTCCATACACCCAGTCGTGGGACTCGAGAACCACGGTGCCGCCGCTGGAGCGGCAGGACACGCCATTCTTGTCCACAAACGGGCCGGTAGGAGAGCTGGACCGGCAAACCATGATCTTGTACTCCTTTCCAGGCGCCGGCCTGTTCTGGTCGTAGCCACAGCAGGAGCCCTTTGAGTAGAACAGGTAGTAGAACCCGCCGTTCTTGAACACGAAGGGGCCTTCCATGGCCGTATCGCTGGTGAATGCAACCTGACTGACGGCTCCATTCACATTTGTCGGTGGTGAGGTCATCTTCACCTGATGGATGTCACTCCAGAAGCTGCCGAAGGTCATGTAGTAGGTGCCTGCTACATTGATAAGGTTTGGGTCGATGGCGTTGTACGCCATGCCGGTAGAAGAGGTAACCCCGTGGAACCCAGATCAGTCCAGGTGCCGACGTCCAGGCTGGACGAGCGGGCGACGCCGATAGCTGAGTTTTGAGAACCGAAAGTGCTGACGGAGTAGTACAAGTAGTACTCATTGCCAACTTGGATGACATCAGGGGCCTGGTGTGTTCACTTGTTGTTAATGCGTGAAACCCTCCTGGGGCTGTTAGGGAGAGGGGTTGCTTACCAGAGGTCTTGATTCCCAGCCAGGTTGATGGAAGAGCCGCTGGCAAGACAGCTCCACGGTACGTCCAAGGAACCAGTCAGGCTTGGTGCGGATGTGAACGGCGATCTTGCCGCCAGTGGAGAAGCGGAAGTAGGTGCCATCAGAGCGACGGATGATGGAAGGGTCGTGAGCATTGGTGCAAGTTCCACTGCAAGCCTCCGGGAGGGCATATGCGGAGATGAGGCTAGGGAAGAGAGCAAGTGCTCCGAGGAACTCCGAAAGCTTGACCATGATGAAAACACGTCTCAGGCTGGGAACATGCACCGAAAGTAGTGTTGGGAGAGCTTCCAGAAAATGACCGCATGCAAGCCTGCGGTCTTATATGAGTCTCCCTAGAGACCACCGATCGGGAGGTCTTCCCCATGGGGAGATTTGAAAGGGGTCATAGTGTCTCGGCTTGATTGCTAGTCTCGGCGAGGAGAAAAGAGAATAAATGGAAAAGGTGTGAACAGCCTTATTCTTCTAGCGACGGACGGACAAGTGATGATGTCGAAGTCCAGTTTTTCCACCCAGTTGAGAAACCACAGCGAACGGCATCAAGCCGACAAGAGTCACAAGACTTAAAGCAAGGTATGTGGCTGGCTCATCATTGTTGACAACCTCACAAGCGCCGCATCAAGGTTCATGTTTACCTAACTTGAATGACATTCGATCCGCAGCAGTCATGCGCGCCAATCACAAACTACACGAGGCCGAATGTTACGGGTCCGGCTGTGCCCCGGATTCCACTACGGCAAAAAGGGGACGGGAATCTTCCTCCGAGAATTGCCTCCGCTTGGAGCTCATTCCGACCCTGGCAAGTTTCTCCGGCGTTGATGCTTCCACCCTGGGTGTTGAGCTCCAATAACACATGCGACGAAGCCAAAGGACGATAAAAAAGGGGAAAGACACAACATGGTGGTGGATTGAAAAGGCCTTTTTGCATGGCCAACCAAAACCTCGAAGTATACGTCTTGTCCAAGGCTGCCCTTGTTTTCCGTCCGTCAGGACACCATGAGAGTCACTTCTCTCCTCGGAGCCTTCACAGGCTTTCTGACCTTGGCCTCAGCAGCATCTTTCTCCAATCCTCTGAAACAGAGAGATGGCTCGGACCCCCACATGACCTACTCTGACGGCTCCTACTACCTGATGACGACCACTTGGACCAACTTGCAGATTACCAGAGCGAGAACTCTGGAAGGTCTCAAGAATGGGGAGACGAGGGTTGTTTGGACTGACGCCAACCCTTCGAGGTGCTGTAACGTCTGGGCACCTGAGCTCCACAAGATCGATAACAGGTGCGTACTCGGCCCCTGTTATTTTCTCTTTCTGATGCACCATCAGAGACTAATAATACTGCCCAGATGGTACATCTATTACACCGCAGGCAACAAGGACGACCTGGATGGCCAGCGTCCGCACGTCCTAAAGGGTACAACAGCATGGTACCGCACCCTTCTCCTATTGTGGATGGCTCTGACAAGGCGCCCAGGTGGCCGCACGCCCTGGGACAGCTTTTCCTACGCCGGACAGCTCACTCAGACCTGGGGCATTGATGGCACGGTCCTCCGCGTCGCGCATCGGAACTACTTCATCTACTCCTGCTTCTCCAACAACATGCAGTCTCTCTGTATCGCGCCGATGCACTCGCCCACCTCTATTGGCCAGTCTCGGGTACTCTCCGAGCCGACCAATGACTGGGAGCGTGCTGGGAGCCCCGTAAACGAAGGTCCTGCTCCGCTTTATCACAAGGGACGGATCTTCCTGTCCTACAGCGCCAACTTCTGCTGGACAAACAGCTACGAGCTTGGGCTCCTAACCTACAACGGAGGTGACCCGACTCTGATGAGCAGCTGGACAAAGACCGGACCGTTCTTCAGCTCGGCACACGGAAACTGGGGCCCTGGACACAACGGGTGAGTTGGCCTCCAAGCCTCCAATAATCTCTTTTCTCCTCCTTACCCGAGTCGTCTCCTGAATTCTCCGCGAACACGGCTGACTGTGGCACTCCGAAACAGGTTTTTCAACAGCCCCGACGGAAAGGAGGTGTGGAACATCTACCACGCCACATGGATTGAGAGCGGCGCTTGTGATGGAAACAGATACACTTCAGCCAGGAAGATCAACTGGCACCCTGACGGCTCGCCTGACTTCGGAAGCCCCGATCCTGTGGGCACTGTTCTTGCGGGACCGTCTGGTGAGTAGACTCCAATCTCGTTCTGTTTCTACAGTTCTTGCTCCGCAAAGGTACTTCGCTGGGATGGGGCCAGTTCGGCAGATTAAGTACCAGAACCGGGGCGAGAGGCGTGGGAGAACTTGGGAAGCCACATGACGTCCACTGATGAGGGCTTCGATTCTATGGGGTTCCTACAAAGCTACGTACACCATATGGGCGTGAATTCATCTTTTGGCGTCCCATACGACAATCGAGATAATATCATAATGTTCCATAGAAATGGCATACAACAAATGGAATGGGGCTAGTTAAATAGCGACTTACGTATGTTGACGCATTGATGATCTAATTGTTTCCCGGCTTGCTTGACTCACTTGAGTGTGAATGATCAGACAGACAATGCATGAGAAGCGAACGGCTTGAATACTAGCAAAGGAGAAGCAGACAGAGAAAGAGGGATGTGTTCAATGAGGGAAGAAATAACCAGAATGAGACGAGAGTAGTTACCTAAGAGCTCCAGGTCAATACATGACAGGGTTCGCGATAGAATTAAAATCTTCTAACGAGCCTTTCCCCTTGAGTAAAGGAGGATGAAATTACTAGCTGTTCAGAAAACCACTGCCATGGGGCTCCGTGGAATCGGACAGTTGTTTGACCGAAAGCCAAGGGCTGACCAGAGATCTTCCGACCCCACCCTCGTATCAACTTCAGCTCAAACTATGAGATGGGGAGGGTAAATCACGACATAAAATTGATCCACGAAACGGACAACACAACGGACCTAATATTCATGGAGCGTCTCACACTTGAAGAACGAGATTTGACGGTTAACGACCTATACCGATACGAATCACTTCCAAACCAGACGTCTATCAGGGTGCTGAAGCTTGGAGGAAGAGATGACGATGAGTCGCTCCACCTTTCTCTGAAGACAGTCGACTTGGCCGATGACCCCTTCTTCTATGCTCTGTCCTACACATGGGGCAATCCGCATGCGAATGGAGTCGACTTTACCGCCCACTTCAACGCCGTCAATGAGCAGTACACTGTCCGGCACAACACCCCAGTCCTATGTGATGGAAAGAGGCTCAAAGTCCAAAAAAACCTTCTCGACGCTCTTCGCGAGTTCAAGCAGAGCTTCATCCACCCTCAACCACAGGAAGAGAGCTCACGTCCAACCTCCGATTCGCCGTTCGTCTTGCCAGACCATAAGCTTTACATCTGGGTGGATGCCATCTGTATAAACCAGGAAGACATGGAAGAGCGAGCCCTGCAGGTGAGGATCATGGACCAGATCTACGCAAAAGCGGCCCACACCGTCATCTGGTTGGGATGTGAAGATCAGTACACGAAAGCTGCAGCCGAAACCATCAAGAGGGTCGCTGGCTACCCAAAAGATGTCTTTGTGAAGAGCGAGGCAAATCCCTTCCGACGACAAGACCCAGAAGTCTACTCGAAGCACAATCTTCCTCATACCAGTTGGATGGGCTGGTGCAGCTTGGCAGCTCTCCTTAAGCGGCAGTGGTTCTCACGCCTGTGGATCATCCAAGAGACGATCCTCTCGCTGAACCTTGTCCTTTTCTGCGGCAAGTACAAGATCGCTTGGACAGACCTGGTCGCGGCAGCGCGCAATATTGAGGCGCGCTGCAACGCCCTCGGCTGGAGCCCCAGCGTCATGTTTCTTCAGGCGCACGAGATCGCCGTACCCCTCGAGGACAGCGTCCTGAGACTCGCCGACTGGAGAGACTTCTACCACAACAAGACGGAGAGTACCCAGGAAGCCTGGCGATTTACCTTTGAGAATCTCATCTACGACACATGGATTTTCAAGTCGACCGATCCCCGCGACAAGGTCTACGGTATCTTGGGGCTGGTGCCCCCCGAGGTGCGAGAAAGCTGGGACATTGACTACCACAGCTCAACCGAGAAAGTCTACGCCGCCGCCACCAGACGCATTATCGAGGACAGCCGCTCGCTCAAGATCCTCTCGTGCGTGCAGGACGCCTCCAAGAGGCAGATCGCCACTTACCCGTCTTGGGTCCCAGACTACAGCCTGCCGTACGTCAACATGATGTGCAACCACGGTCCTTTCGCGGCCGCAGGCCGCCAGCACCCGCATCCCCAACTGCTGCCCTCGCCCTCCTGGTCCCGCCTGCGCATGCGTGGCCACGTCTTCGATATCATAGTCGAAACAAGTAACGACCGCACCGACTACGTCAACAGCGCCATGCTGCTCGAGCCGTCCTGGTTCGAGCTGGCGCTCCTGCTGAAGACGCCGTACCCGGCGACGGGACAGAAGCGCACTGAGGTGCTCTGGCGTACGCTCTGCGCGGACCAGGACGCGAGTTCAACGACCAGTCCGGCGCCTGCGAGCTTTGCGGCGCTGTTCAAGGAGCTGATCTGTGCCATGGTCGTCGTGCGCGCCGAGCTTGAAGAGGAAGCCTCCCTGGAACCGAACCCGCCCCCGGACTGCGCCACCTCCTTTGCGCAGGCAATGCAGAGAGCGAAGGAGATCTGGGCTGAGGTAGGCTGGGATCAGCGCACGCCGGAGGAGATCCGCGAGAAGACGAATGGCAGGCCGAAGTTCCTTTCGCGGCCCGAGTTTGGGTGGCTTGTGCATACCCTGATCAAGTTGCATGCGTTAGCGTTGACCGAGGATGGCGGGGTGGAGAACTCAGATACGCCAAGTTGGGAGGAGCTGGAGAGGTTCTCTGAGAACCCGACTTATGTGATGAGGGCGAAGCACGGCGCGGAGAGGTCGCTTGTGCAGCCGAAGGATGCAGCGTTTTTCAACTCGTTTGGGAAGAGGTATGGGAAGAGGAAACTGTTCTACACGGAGAAGGGCTATCTCGGCTTGGGCCCTGCTTCCGCCGCGGTTGGGGATGTGGTGTGCATCTTGCCCGGTGCTGCCGGCCGTTTGTGCTTCGAGAGAATAAAGACGTTGGTGTTGCGTTGGGGGAAGACGACATCGAACGAACGGCTGGGAGGGCAGAAGGTTCCAGGTTGTTGGCGAGAGCTATGTCCATGGGATCATGAGTGGTGAGGCCCTGGATGGAGACGGTTTCATGTTGGAGGGGTTGAGATGGTTTAGAGCCCAGCGAGCCTCCAGTAACACCACTTACTCGCTCTTGTCTCAAGTTTGGTAACCGGATCTGTTCATGCGTGCTGTATTTCCGGGTCGTCCGCTTCGGTACGAGGCTCTGGCGTCCTACCGACCCTCTTAGAACGGAAGCCCGTCTTGCAGTACATGTACATCCTCCAACCAGGTTGGCCTCCGGGTCCTTGCGCAGAGCTGCTTGGAGGCCACGCAGAATGTTGAGGTTCCAGCTGGCGGCGCTGGTTGTCCGGTTCAGCTTGATCACGCGATTGCTCGACGACTTTGGTGGCAGTGCCGGTTTCTTCGCGCCGTTCATCTTGATGTGTGAGGTGGATGTCGTGATCTCCCTGCTGCGTTGGGTTGCCGAGCCCCGAGTTAGAGATTTCAGGAAATGGAAGCCAGTTCACTCACTGTATGGCAACGAGCCTTGTCTCGCCAGGAAACACGTGCAAAGGCCCCTTTGACAGGCAAAACGCGCCTTAGCATTGCGACGCGTCGATTGGCTGCAATCCACGGACGTGTTAAGTTACCAGATGATGACGTCAATTCGAAGGTATTCTGGAGCTGCTCACATCCGTCCTCGTCTTGGGGACGTTCAAAACGACAAGACAGCCCAGGACCTGAACTAAAGGTCAACGAAAAATGCCTCGTATTTCGGAAGCCGTCAAGCAGGACCATGCCCGCATCAAGAGCGCTTATCGGCGCCTACGAGACGCCGAGCCTGAGTCTCGCAAGCCCGCCGAGTTTGTCTGGGCCTTAGACCGCTATTTGATGGTGGAGGACCTGGTTGTTGCTCCTGCTCTGGAACATCACATTGCCCATGGCGGCGAGAGACACCGGCGTCTGTCTGATGACTTTGACAGTGTAAGTTCTCTGTGGGGTTCATGTTGTACTCGTCACTGGAACAGAGAGGCCTGACAACGCCGCAGATGAATGCAAAACTTCGGCACATGCAACGGTTTGACCCGGCCGAACCCAGTTTCGACTCAGCTCTGAGCGCCATCTGGGTCGATCTCGAGCCTCATATTAGGGAAGAGACGAGCGGCGACCTAAACCTGCTGGAGGAGAACCTCTCAAAGTCGGATTCCGAGACACTGGCCCAGAGATATGAGGACATCAAGGAGCTTCTTCAAAGGCCGTATGGGAAGGACGGCATTCCCGATGCCAGGACTTTGTCGGCCATACTTGAAATGCCTCGCCAGGAGCTGATGGTCAAGCTTGGGATTTCCGGGGAGTGAACACACAGAGGTCATGATGCATTTTGAGGCACCAGCAATGCTTCCGATTATCACTTTGCCGAAGTTACGGCATGAGAATTCACAAACCATCATCCTGCTCTTCCAGAACATCATCTGCTCTTGGTCTTGTGGTTCAACAGTTTCTCTGGTCGCTTCGTTCTTATCCATTTGTCGAAATCCTGGGCCGCATCAAATGCACAATGTAGATAAGACATGGTTTCAATCTTACCGCTCGCTCAAACCTGGAATAGAAGCCTCTCCAAGTCGGCCTGTCAGCCTTTCAGGAGTCGTTGAAGATTACGTCACACACTCCGGAATCCCAGCTGATCAGATCAAGCACTACAACGGGTTAGGCATGGACTAGAACTTGGCCAAGGAGAAGTGAGAATTGAATATTTGAGTTGGTCATCTTTCGTTGCTTCTGGTTTTTCTCTGGTTTCCTTTTCAGTTTATGTTACTCCACCACGATGTGGTCACTCATTCAACATCGCCGGCTTCAAAAGCAGGCCGCCATACAGTCCAACAACTATCGACCTAAGAAGGATTGCAATAAAGGCTTGGGGCAGGCGGCTCCCGAAAATGGTGAGGGAGGGGATGCTCCTCAATCTCGCAGCAATCCGAGAAAGACCACAAGATCTACGTCAAGACAGCTGGTGAAGATGACCCCTTTGACCCACGCAACTGGCCATTACTCGAGCGATCCAAGAACATCGCCATTCTGGTTTTCCTTGTCTTTGTCCAAGCATGGGCCGGCGCGGCAGAGTCCATGGCCAACAGCACTGCTAGCAAGGAGCAACGCCACAGCAAGGTTGCCGAGAACCTCACCATCGCCATGTACCTGTTCGGAATAGGGGCTGGCTCCCTCTTTGCTGGACCCATCTCAGAAACAGTTGGCCGGAATCCGACGTATCTTGTTTCAACTTTCTGCTACCTCTTCTTCGTTCTGGGAGCTGCCCTGGCATCAAACTTTGGCGGCCGCGTGGTGTGTCGTTTCTTCATGGGCTTGTTCGCCAGCGCGACCTTGACCATCAACGGCTCAAGTGTGAACGACCAGTTTCGGCCCGTAAAGAGGGCCTTTGTTTCCCAGTTATTGCATGGGCGAATGTAGCTGGTAGGTTCAGACTGCCACCCCTTGTACTTTGATGATGCTAACCGATCATACCTTAGCCCCTATGATTGCTCCCATTGCGAGCGGCTGGATCGTTGAAAGCCCAAACCTAGGGTGGCGTTGGACCGAATGGATCACCCTCATTATTTCGGGTCCTGTGTTTTCTTCTGGCGCTCTTTGCCCTTCCCGAGACCTACCTCCCGCTTCTTCTGGACTGGAAAGCTGCGGGACTTCGAGGGTCACTGGAGACCGACGCTATGTCTCGGAGCATGCGCAATCCAAGACTTTTCAGGAACGGATAAAACAGGGCATCATAATGCCAGCGAAATTCCTCCTTACCGAGCCCGTCATCGCAGTTCTGGGCGCATACCTTATTCTTCTCTATGTCCTTCTGTTCACCTTCCTCTCCGGCTTCGACTACATCTTCAAGGAGACATATGGTTTGTCGACAGCAAAGACCGGCTCCTGTTTTGGATCCATTGCCTCGGGAGCTACGGCATTCACACTGCTTGCGCCAGGTATGTACAGGGGCGCGCACAAGACCGAACACGTCATGGGAGCCTCCGTCTCCCCCGAATTCCGCCTCTGGCCGGCCATCATGGCAGCACCCCTACTGCCAATCTCGTTATTTTGGTTCGGATGGGGCAACTACAGTAGCATCTCCATCTGGAGCAGCTGGGAGCATGTTTTCTCTTTGGCGCCGTCATGATTGCCATCTACGTCAGCAGCTACGAGTACATCATTGACAGCTACGGCGACCACTCGGCCATGGCCCTGTCGAGCATCACTTTCCTCCGGTACATGATTGCTGGGGGCATGGTGATGGCGTCGAGGCCCATGTACAGTGGAATTGGGGTACATTGGACCATGACTTTGCTTGGGTGTATCGCTGTCGTTCTCGCACCGGCACCGTTGGTCTTTTGGAAATTGGGGCCAAAGCTGAGGAAGAAGAGTCCTTACGCCGAGGACCCGGAGGAGAGGGAATGAGTTGTGAAGGTTTTAAGGGAAGATTCTGCTACCATTCAGCACTTCTGAGATACACGACCTTTTTTCACCATGCTAGCGAGCATCTCAACCTCGACTATGTGATCAGGTCTGTGATGTCCACCTAGCTTAATGTCATACCACAGGAAGTCATGGCGAAGAGGAGAGGCAAGCTGGAAAGTGTACAAGAGAGCATTCAAACTGCGATGATTCTTTGAAACACTAGGAAAAAGCAAACGAGCGTGGTTATATATATAAACAAGGCCCTACTTTGATGACCTATCCTACTTAGTTCAAGGGTTGGGAATGGACACCTGCCCCACTGCTCCTGGAGGATCTACTACCATTCGCCCCGAATGGCGTGACGCAATGAATAGCGCGAATCACATGCTGAGAAGAGGAAGAACCATCGTATTGTTCCCCGCAGGGGCGGTCTCTGGTTGACTTCAATGAAGAAATTGACAAAAGGACGTGAAGCTTGACAATTTGTATTTTTTAGATAAACCCATCCTCAACATGGCCTCAAACCGGGACGGGTTAGCAGCTCGGACATCCACAATTACCAACTTGGATTATGACCTCGCAACACCCATCGACCCCGATAGAGCCGGCCTACGGCAGAAGCTACCATCCTACGGCGACGCCCACTTCTCGCTCTTCATGCGCAAGCTCTTCATCAAGGCCATGGGATACAGCGAAGACGCGCTCTCCCGGCCCATTGTGGGGATTGTCAACACCTACTCGAGCTTCAACCCCTGTCACGCAAACATCCCACAGCTCATTGATGCTGTGAAAAGGGGTGTGCAGTTGAGTGGTGGGCTCGCCATTGACTTCCCGACCATTAGCCTTCACGAGTCTTTCGCTGCACCCACCAGCATGTTTCTACGGAACCTCATGAGTATGGATACGGAGGAGATGATCAGAGCGCAGCCGGTTGATGCTGTGGTTCTGATAGGAGGTGAGTTGAGCAACCTCCGGACAGAACGACCCCTTCCGTTTCTCTTTCTCTTTTTCTCACTTTACTTCATGTCCCATTTTCTTGGCCAGTTTATGTTTCCAATCGGTACTGACTACTCTCTCCAGGTTGTGATATAAAACCACTCCAGCTCAGTTAATGGGCGGTATCTCAGCGAACAAACCGGTCATCCATCTTGTTACAGGGCCCATGATGCCTGGAAGCTTCCAGGGTACAAGAGTTGGCGCTTGCACGGACTGCTGCAGGAGTAACTGGGCCAAGTTCCGGGCTGGCGCCATCGACATTGAGGACATCTCTGCGCTCAACGACGAGTTGGCCCCAACTGTATGTCGGCTTACACATATTGATAAACCGCCATTTGCTGACCCCGACAGGCCGGCACCTGCGGGGTTATGGGCACAGCAAGCACCATGGCCTGCCTTCTCGTTGCGCTCGGCATGATGCCCATTCAGGGAGCCACTCCGCCGGCGGTGTCTTCTGCCCGTCTGCGCATCGCCGAGTCCACTGGGTCACACGCAGTTCAGCTCGCCAAACTGCGCCTTCAACCCCAAACCATCCTCACGAGAGAATCCTTTCTCAACACAATCATCGTCCTTCAGGCAATCGGCGGTTCTACTAACGCCCTCATCCACCTCATGGCTATCGCCAACCGCCACCCATCCCTCGCAGGCACCATCACCGGCAACAGTCGATGTCATTGGCCGCAACACTCCATTACTCGTGGATCTCAAGCCCAGCGGCGAGAACTACATGACGGATTTCCACAACGCAGGTGGCATGCTGGCCCTTCTGCACGAACTCAAACCACTGTTGCATCTCAACGCGCTCACTGTCACGGGCAGAACCCTGGGCGAAGAGCTCGCCAGCATCCCCTTCCGCCCCATACCCCGGGACAATCCCGCGAACTGCATCCGGCCCCTGGATAACCCGCTTTACCCTTCCTCTGCGCTGGTCGTATTTCAAAAGGGAAACCTCTCTCCGGGCGGCGCGGCAGTCATGAAGGCGAGCGCATCCAAAGATCGGCGGTTACTCAAGCACCGGGGAAAAGCAGTAGTATTCAACGGAAGCGCGGACCTCGCAGCAAAGAATTGACGACCCCGACCTGGACGTCGACGCAGACAGCGTGTTGGTCCTGCGAGGTATTGGACCCGTCGGAAACCCTGGTATGCCCGAGGCCGGGCTGATCCCCATCCACGGAAGCTGGCGACACAGGGGGTGGCAGACATGCTGCGGATCTCGGATGGGCGGATGAGCGGGACGGCGGGCGGGACGATTGTGCTGCATGTGTCGCCTGAGGGGGCCGATCCTGAGTCGGTGTTGGGGGTGGTGAGCGACGGTGACATAATCGTGTGCGACGTTGAGGAAAGGCTGTTGAGTGTCGAGGTGGAGGAGGGAGAGATAGGGGCGCGGATGGAACGGCGCAGACAGGAAATGAAACAGAGGAGCGATGAACTTTGGGTTACTCGTAAGGGCATGAGGGTTACCGTGGGTTGTACATGCGCGAGGTGAATCAGGCTGAGCATGGTGCAGATTTCCGCTTCTTGACTGCGGCTGGCCCTCAGACCAACCAAGATGGGGGTATCGGCAATCAGCAGTAAAAATGATGGCAGGAGCAGGCATTCGGCACTGCAGACCGGGGTGGCGAGAGCATCACAATACTCTCATTCACTGGCATCAAGAAAGGACCTGGAACTTTACGTAATGGGTTTTAGTCTGAGAACAGAGTTGGTGCTCTATGAATTGTTTATAAAGGTTTTAGCTGGTTCATCACTCGTCATTATTCTACCATCGGTGTCAAGCTACTCTCGCTCGCTATATTTAGGAATTACGTTCAGGCACTAGTTCCTCGGAATTGGCAGTATTATTCCCTAGCAGGGGCGGAAGGGGGGTGGTTATTTTGCCTACTGGCGCCCTCTGGCAATATGTAAAGAACAACCCCCCGGGACATGCTGACCTCAAACTGACCATACCGACCTCATAATAACACGCCTGCAATAGACTCTCTATAGACTGTTATCCCGGAGGTAGCCATTTATCACGGTATTGCCAGCGCAGAACAGAACTGTCAAGCACGACAGCGAGGTTGTTACGTCTGGTGTCGCTAGGGCAAAGACCCCCCTTCTTCCCGCTATGTTCTTTGTCCGGACGCAACGGCTTAACCGGCAAGCATAATATCCAGAGCTTTCAACTCTGGATTTAACCATCAACTTGTCCAGTGTCCGGAGTACGGCGGCAAGGTCTGAATGGAGACAGCCCATGAAAGAAACCGAGAACCCAATGATGAAATGCCGGCCGGCGCGTGTCAACTTCCAGGTTGGATTTTGAGCCGAACTCAGTTTTCAAAACTGCTTAAGAAGAGAATAGACCAAGAATAGCAGAATTGAGTGAACTGAGGGTTGGCCCATTGTCATACGTCAATTCAGGCTCTCAATTCTCGTGCAGGGACCGTTAGAATCGGAGCATTACGGACTCGATGAGCACTCTGCTCCTCTTCTCCAATCCCAAGATGCGGATGGTGGATGGTAGTCTGGTGGGAGGGTGTGTAAATTCTGTACCGAAAGAGGTGACATTTCAAGTTGGCAAGGAGATCGGATCCTGCGCGAGCTGACATCCTCCCGAACTCTATTTTCCCTTCTTCGGGCGTCCGAGAAGGAGTGTCTGCCGCCACCGGGACGTAGCTGACTACCTGGCCCGAAGCCTTTGACTAACAGCCGGGAACCGCAGACAGCGAGGCATGCCCGGGGTTACCCGGTATTTTCTCGCAACAAGTTCCAACCGGATTCGGATCAGAAATTTTCTTTGCCGTCACCGACCTGGGGCCTCGGATGCAACGCTGCCTCAAGCCGAGAAGGGCACCTGCCGAACAAAGATCATTGGCAGGCTTCGTTCGTGAGGATCCCTAGAAAAACTTGCCTGCCAGGTACGGGAACGTTTGGCCAGGACGGCGCACACAAATCAAAAAGTCTGCGAGCGCCGCAGAGGGCCGTCCCGAGTTTTCCGTTACCACTCCGGCGAATCACCTCCCGCGGCGCCCCTCCATCAGGACCAAACCAATGCAAGGGACGGCAAAAAGATGTTCAATTGACGTGACGGAGTACCCTGTTCCTGACCGGCTACCACATGGCAGCACGTCAATCGTTGCTGCTTGAGAGAGGAGCTGCCAGGTCGAGATCGACTGGGGTTCGTCTGGTCCTCACGAGTGGGACGCGCTCTCTCACGGGTTTCCATGGAGAGCTGGACACCGAGCTGTCGATAATGGAGGCAACGTCATCAGCCTCTGAGAAGGAGGGTCAGAGACACTCCCGCATCTCCCCATCCAAGACTGGGCACTGCAGGTGACACGGCTATGGTTCACAATCGGCGCGGGCAGACGGCAGACAAGCAGGTTGCCCATCGACTGTGCGAGCAGGCCAATGGCTTGGGCGCGTCACGAACCGGGGCGCTCATCAAGTGAGAGCGTCACGACGCCCGCGCACCATGAGAGGCAGGCGAGGACAGAGCCCGACGTGGACAACGTGGGCATCAAGGGATTTTTGGACAAACGGATCCTGCCGTGGTTCAGTCAAGCAAGCTTCGGACTACTCACCCAGAACAGCGAGGGAGGATCTCTGTCTCTCGTTGGCGTAATCTCAATGCTGCAGAGACAACGACATGGAACGAAGCGATGCAGCGCCAACTTGCTCCAAGTTGCTGCCGCTGGGGTCGCACAACGGATTGCGCCGCCACATCGCATGGAAGATGTGATAGCTCACCCTCAGAGGAGGGAAGAGGCCTCGCGATTCCCATGCTGTCAGGGCCTCAGACACAGGCAGTGGACGGATCCATGTCAGCGCCATATCGGAGGGGTCTCGTTGACCTCGAGGCAGCATGCTGCAGTCGCAGTGGCGATCCATCGCTGGCAGCATTCTTAATTTGCGTGGTCATGAATGGTTATCGAATCGCTCCCGGCGGTTTACGCGACGTGCCGAATGCAACAGCATACCAAGAGGGGGCCGATCGCTGAACCCTGAGGTCATCCCGTGGGCGACACCCTGGCGGCATGCACACTCCGGTGCGGGAGCACAACGTCGAAGTCGTGCGATACGAAGCCACGGAGTCCTCGGCTGGTCTCTTCAAGCTCATGTCCGACTGCGCGTCATCCTTGCACACCTCGACTCCCGCATCGATACCTATGACCATCGCTGCGAAATTCCGACGCCACTGCATCAAGCTTGGTAGTCCCTTGATGTCCGCGGGTGTTGTTGGAAGAGGGCATGGACTTGAAGAGGGGTACCTCAAGGCGACGTGTGAGAGAACGTTAGGCAGACAGGATGGACGCGCATCCCGGGATAAGTCCCAATTCGGTCTCCCCTCCGAAAAACAAAGCATGGTGGAAGAGATTGGGGGATGCCAGTGGAAAGGCACGCTTGTGCAAGGTACGCGAGGTACTCGAGCGAATCAGGAACGACGGAGTAGATGAAGTGCCTCCATTCGAGAATGGATGCAGGGAGGAAGGTGGTGTAAAGACGTTAGCTGGGATTTGAGTTGGATGTGAAAAGATTGGGAGGAGAGTTGCAACCTCGAGCGGCTTCCTTGCACACCGGTCGGCGGATCTCGTGGCCTGCGCGCCGGCAGGGAGGCGCGCGTTCAGCTTCAGAGCCGTGTTCTCTTGCCAGAGGTTCACTTCGCAGAGGGAGTTGTCAGCTTCCATTCCCATTCGAGTCGAGCGCGCTTGCTGTTCGGGATTCTGGAGACGTCAGGGAAGGAGACTCCCAGCCATGAAGGCGGTGAGGCTCAGCATTTCGCAATGATCACAGGAGCCGGAATGGCAGAATTCCTTCTGCTTCCAGATCCGGCAGCCCCCATCGCACATTGTTTTTCCGAGCCTTTTTTTTTTTTTTTTTGGCAGCGCGGGCTGCTGACGGTGGCCTTCCCTGCCAAACAAATGCCCCACCATGGGTGCCAGCCTCTCCGATTTTCTGCGTCTTCGCCTTCCCTCAGGAAGTTGCCCGCTTCCGTCATCAACTGCCGCTCATCCATCCTTCGATATGGTTCCACCGTAGGCCGAGCCGAGTCCACCGCAGTGGAAGAAAGGAGCTCCTGCAAGAAAGTTGGCCGTCAGCAATGTCACTGGCAGGCAGCCGTCAAGATGTCAATTGGCAATTGACAGCAGAGGTGGAGAGGGCATGCTCATTATCATTTCTTGGTTGCCCGGATCAGTGCTACCCATGCTGGGCATTGGTCAATGCGTAAACCGGTCTGGCAGCGGCAGCGCCGTGGCATTCCCTCTTTGGCCTTTTTCCTGGATCATTTTTGAAGCTTGCCAAGTCGGCTCAAAACCCCCTCCAAGCAAAAGCACGGGCCAGTTCATCGCTGGTTGGGCTGACCGCCACCGCGGCTCGAACCAAGCAGGGAAGCTTGGAACGACTGTCAACCAATGTTCTGGAATCTCGCCCCACCGCACATGTTCGGTCGAGAAAACCAGACCACCGCCTGCTGGCGCCAGCCGGGTCCTTCCACTCCAACGCCGAAGCTCCCAGGCAAGTAATATATTTGGCGACAGCCATTCAAGCCTCATGTCGTCGCTGGACTCCCAACGAAAGAAAAACGAAAGAATTCGAAAAGCTTCAATCGTCGGCTCTCGGACACCGCGCTTCCTCCTCGACGGGCTCCAAGATCACCAACGCTGGCCTCACGTGGTCGGGCGACAAACCCCCCAGCCAGCCGGCGGTTGATTCTCCACAGAACGACTTCATTGGTCCACCGCGCGCCACTGTTGCCCAACAGGTTTGCGGCGCGGTCCCATTTCCGCTGACTCCCGTCAGGCCAGCGATTGCTCAGCAGGAGTTGATTGGGTCCTGGACGCTCCGGCTCCGGCCTCTCATGATATCCCAGGAGGCCCAGAGGCCAACCACGAGAGCCTGCCAGCGCTTGTCTTCCCCACGCCGACCGTGCCCCAGCAGACAGTGCCCGATTACACGTGGTGCCAGTGACGGTATCACTGAAACCTGGTGGTCCGTCTTCGACCCTCCACGTACTGCAGCTCCTACGCCCAGTGTGTTGTGCCCTCTGAGAGACGACCACCCCCAAACCACCTCTAGAGAGCGAATCGAAAAGGCAGGAGCACCTTAGCAGCCTGCTGCCTGACCTCGTAGCCAGGAGATCCAGACGAGTTCCATTCGTCAAAACAGATTCTGCAAGACACAAATTGCAGACAAACAAGACACAGGGATAAAGGGATCCCGCGTGGGACTGACTCCTGCTTGAGGGCTGAGACCAGGCAGGGCTCGCTCATAAAAGTCGCAAGCTCGAGCAGGTGGGAATTCGCCGTCCCCAGCACCCACCAGCGTTTCGACATTTTCGTTCCGCGGTTCCTGTCGGCGGTTACGAGAACTTGGCCACCCGCCAACTTCGTCATCTTGCGGATCTTACTCACAACCTGCCGCGCCCGCCAGTCTCACCTGCGCGCCACCATCTGGACCGGGCTGGGCTTCGCAGCCCCGCAAAACCTTTCCTAACACACACTTGGCCGGGAAACCAACCCCCTGTCGGTGCCACACAGCAAGCGATCGCGTTGGAGGTGTGGCTCCTCCGTTGCCGTCACTGATCCAGCAACAAATTGTCGAGCATCCCTCCACCTGTTCTCCCATCCAGGCATTCAGACGCCGATCGCACCCTCCACGATTTCTTCTCCGCGCTCTGTCAACACAACACGCTCCAAACCAACTCAGAAGCTGGCGACCACGACGCTCATGTTCGCACATCCCCAATGTCGTCCGGACTGAAACCATTGCTGCTTCCGCGGCTCGTCGAAGAGAGGAGAAGCAGGAGTTGCAGCAGGACAGCGATGGAGATCAGGCATCGCTGTACTACACCTCCGCCTCGTCCTCGTCCGACCTCGCTTCGCCGTGTTTCCCGTCACCCATCACCTCGAGCTTCTCGCGCGCGAATAACTCCAGGTTATCAGTGTCATCGTCTTCACTTGAGCTGACCACACCGCCGTCCTGCGATCCCCTGTGTCGCCCACACAGTCGTTACCCAACCCGGCGAGACCCAACAAGTTACCACTGCCCAGACGTCGAGAGGAACCGCACGAGAAGGAGGAGGAAGGACCTTCAACCCCACCAAAGGATAGCGCCTGCGACGTGGTTTTTTTTCGACTACTGCTTGTGTAGGTGGCATCGACATGCCGAAATTCTGTGTCCTTGCTAACTGCAGAACCAGTGATGCTCCTTGCTCTCATGGGGATACCACAGAGGCCACCGCCATGTTTCCTTGCATGACGTCCGATTTCGATTACGACCCTCGGTTCTGAGCGATAGTGACTTCAACGCCAGTTCCCGGCAAAAAAGAGACGCCATGGTTCTGATGCGGGTTTCTCGAGCTGGAGCACAAGGCTGGGGTCGAGGCTACCGAGCCTGTCTCGCTTTCGATCAGCGTCTATGTCGAGGCGCAACGATTTGGCCTTCTCTCCCGCTTCGGACCCGCTTTGGCGGAGCCACGTCCGAGCTTCACCTTCACTCCGCCCTCAGCAGATCGTCGTCAGTCTCAGGACCATACGCGCTAGCTCGGACCGCGCCCAGGATTCCGTCCCGGCGACGCCCGCCCTGTCCTTCTACGAAAGCTCCGAGAGTGTCGTCCTGCCCTCACCGCTCGAGCACATCCCGGCCACCTTGGGCAGGAGAGTAGAACGCGATCGCGCCACCGCAACAACCCCCCTTTTGCCGCCTCTCTTGACCGAAATAATTGTTTCCCACTCCCTGCAGCCGTCACCACTGCAGTCTCCATCCATGGTCCCCTCGCCAAACCCCGAACTCTCGGCAGCCAAGCCATACCCGACGCCGCCCCTCAGCAGCAAGCCTTCACTGTCCTCACTTCAGCGGGCGCCTTTAGCGAGGCTCCATCGTCGGTGCCCTGCTTCTTCGACCACCAGACGCTTGGTCGGACCGGCTGGGTCACGCAAACTTCACGATCGAACCCAGACCCTACTCTCCCGATATGGCCGACCTCCCTACTCTCCAGGCCTTTCGCGCCGATTGGAATCTCGCCCGGACCAATTACGCCAAACACCTCGTGCGAACTGGAGAGCACTACGGCGCCACCTCCAAGACCTACGCGCTCACGGAAGCCAAATGGGCCGAGATCGAGCAGGAGTGGCAGCGCAACGAGGATGACCTCCTCGATCGCCTTGGCAAGCAGTGGAAGGACGATCCTTCACTTGTTTCCCAGCTGCGGCGCATGACTGAGGAGAAGCTCTCGCCTCTGATCCCCGCGCATGCTCAGCGACGATGGCAAGTTTCCTGAGCTTGGTGATGTTGAGATCGTCGGACCCATGGTGCGCGAGGCTGTTATGGTTCGCGAGGGCCAAAGCCCGGACGATAACGGAATAGCGCCTCGTTTGGTTCAAGAACCTTGCTGGGAAGGTTGGGCTGCGCAAGTAACGGACACCACTCCGTCCGTTTCGAAACGACGACACGATCCTTTACGACCGAATGAGATGGACATCTCACGACCATCTAATGCGGAGGACGATCTCATCAGGGACTCTTTGCCTTTTCTTTTTCTTTACATTCCTTGTTTCTGTTTGTTGCATCTCAATCTAAGATACCCCATCAGTTGCTGTCATTCCTTTTTTAGATAAACTAGGACATGGAAGAGCCAAAAGCATATGCGAGGATCTGTGGTGTCCCTTGTGTTCCTTGATTATACTGTTTTACACATCATTTGTGGCCGTGGAGGCCGCATATTAAGCTTTCGTCAGATGTATACTGTTTAAAATTCTAGTATCTAGACCCTACTACCGCATTTTCCGCGCTGTACAAAATTACACCATCATTGTATCGGTCGGATCCGGCAAACGGGGAGGCATATTCTGCGGTGGTTGGTTGGGAAAACGGAGAGGGCCGTTTCTTCACCACCACACCGCTGGCCGAAGTGGAATAGACGGAACACATGGAGTCCAACTTCCAAATCGTCTTGGATCAGATTAATCGCTACTTTTCACCTGGCTCCTCGGGCTTCGGATTGTGTTTCTCTGGAGGAGGACGGGGCCCGGTCCTTGAAATTGCGGGAAGGGAGGACAAAAGTGATGCGGTCTGCGGCGCCCAGCACATGTGCCATGTCCCTGCTGCGTTGGCAGACACTAGGTCAAACTTCGTGGGTCATTTATTCCTTCAATAGGAACACGGGTAGGCTCGGGCTGAGGGCGAAGGGTTACGAGGATGCTGTACGAGTCCACGGGGGGTTGTGGCGTGAGAGGTTACTACTTGCTCGCTTCGCTTGACGGTTATTTCAACCGTTTTGCGACTTCACGTACATAACAGTAGCATAATATCTGCGACGACACCCGGCGTTTGGTGTATCTAAATACTACCATCTTCATTTGTGATGAAGATTATTATCGACACCAATGTCCCTCCTGCCCTAAGGTGTGTGTTGTCTCAGACATGCTCCCCCGCGCTTGACTGGATCTCACGTCCTTCAGGATGAGACATGGGGTTTTCCGATCCCTCATGCGCATGACAACCATGCAGCTCACCCCGCTGGTGGGTGGCTGCTGGAAGGCAAAACACGTGGCGTCCAACAGGGGCTGGTTCCGCCTGGGTTTCGTCGCCGGCTGGCCGCAGGCCTGTTTCGCGTCTTCTTGTTTCTTTTTTCTAACAAAGTTACTCATGCACTAACGTGGGGAAGCACGCTAAGGCAGATTTGAAGTCAATGAGTGGCACCGAAGAGATGTGTCTAAAAGCAGTGTTTCCTTGCCATGTTTTCAAATAGGCGTTGCTAGCAATTCCATTGGATGACATACTGTAGAGTTCGATATGTACCTGTGTATCTATCAGCACAGAAGGCCGGGACAGAACAGGGCTACCCTACTCGCAGAGGTCGTGCTGTGGTCCTGAGTTGAATAATCCAGTTCAGAAGCTCTTCCCACTTCTAACAGGAAATTGTCACTCTAAGCCTGTCAGCATGAGACCCTCCCCTCCTCGATCTTGGTGTGTGTTCGATCTGTGCATCCTCAGCTGCCGGTCGGCCCGCCTGGGTGAGAAGTAATTCCGCAAGGGTGAAGGTGCTAGGAGGGTGACACAAGACGGGAGATGCTCCCGCAATGAACTTGAGCACAGCATCTGGTAACATGCCTCCCCTCCACCCTGGCAGTACAGGACGTTTCGTAGTGTAAGTCAAGGAGGAATCATGTCTTGAAGCCACAGCATCGGAGACCTCGGACAAGTAGCTGCCTTGGCCCCAACCAGGCGAACCACAACGTCAATGGAGAATGTGGTGCAGTTTCCACAACATGCTAGAAGTCCGTGGCCACACCCCCTCAGCAGCCATGTCTAGGAGGATGCGCGTAAGATAGACGTGAAGGGTATCGTCCCATTACATCTCCGCGTTCTACGACAAACCATTTTCCTCTTCACGACGGTGTTCCCATCACCTACTGGAAGCCGACAGGAAGCCGACAGGAAGCACAAAGCTCAGTCCGAAGGATGGCGCAAACCCACCCCATCGGAGCGCGAAACTACGGTCGGGTCAAGTGGGGAAGTCGGCACGGCCAGGTGGATCAATCTGGGTGCTGGGTACTTGATATGTATGTTCCCGAGGTATCGAAACACTGGCAGCTGCACGAGGCCCTGGCCCTGGTCCAGCCAATCTGACTGGCTGGAGCCTTGCTGTTAGTGGCAGCAACGTCAGCCTTGAGAACGGACACTGTGCTTCTCCTGCTTCCTTAGGCTCTGCTCCTGACGGATGGTGTGCCGCAAGGATGTCCAGTGGCTGGCTATGCCTTGCCTGAAATCTGGGTAGTTGTTCGGCTCTCTCGATCTGGCTCCGAACTATACAACGCTCTCCCTGGTGTAAAAATATTCTCCGGCATTAGAGTTCAATCGCCTCCTCCAGTGCCTCGGTAGAACCCATGATCGGCCGGATCCCTCAGATCATGATATCGAACAGCAGTTAACGACGTGGAAACTCGTATGATCATTGATAGCAGCGCATTATATTTTCTGCTATGTATTCCAATTATGTACGTTTCAGTACCTGTTTCTGTCGTCTCTGAATTTACAAAGGTAGGTTAGTTGGTACTGTATAGGTTGCCTTGATCAGAACCTCGATCAAAACATGTCTTCAGTTCTGCTGTGAGTAGAGCACCGCGGGAATTCTCATTTCGCCCTCTTCGCAAAGGTTTCTAACATTCCTTAGGGTAGGTGAAACCAGATATTAAATTATAGCCTATCTTTGCTTGGGAAGCAAGGGATCCGAGGTGGCAAGTTCGTAGCAATACCACCCGCCATAGGCTGCTGCGAGTGGTGTTTGTCCAACTTCTAGCACAATGTGATTGTAAGCTCAATCACTGCTACCGAAGAACATGTGGGAATACTGGTAACTCAGGTTTTCGTGGTGTTCAATCAAATGTTGTGGTCATCTATTTTGTTATGCTGTAACATCATGAGCGAACCCAGACTGCCACCGCAGCTCATTACAATCACATAAGCCACCAAGGCTCTCCAGCAACACCGCGGTCAAGGAACAGAAGGAGAGGAGTCGCATATTATGCAGTTCCGTCAGTTTGGTGACTTTCGGTATGCAACCGTCTGGCAGTGTACTGCTTCCGGAATGTGAGACTCGAGACCTCTTAGACGCTGTTTCGGGGCATGAGAACAATGACAACGGGAACACCGCATTGCTGGCCACATCATTACTCACCAGTCTTTATCCAATCGGGCCGCGGAAGACTAAGAAACGAGAATGCCATTTATCGGCAGCCAACATCCATCTCCTCCAGAAAAGCTCTGCTAGAACATCCAACTGAAACTCCAAAGCATCAAGGCTATCGTTCGCGTTCCTCGAGTATCATTTGACTAGTTATCGGCAGCATCGTTCCCCATAATCAACCACCATGGGAGGCGTTTCGAGAATTGCCCTAGCGGCGATGCGAGTCTGGCAGTTCATTGTTCCGTCATCGTCCTCGGCATCCTTGCGCGCTTTCTTCGTGTCCTATCCGAGGCTGGGGCAGCGAGAGATGGCCGAATCATCTACGGCATCATCGTTGCTTCTATCAGCACCCTTTCGCGCTGGTCTTCATGGCCCCCTTCATGTGCTCGTTCCTGGCGTTCCCGTTCGACTTTGCCCTCTTCATCATGTGGCTGGTTTTGTTCTGCCTTCTCATCACTGTAAGTGTCCTCCCACTATGTGTGTCCATGGACAGCGATGGCTTACTCCGAGCTCAGCGAACTGGAGCCCATACCTGTAGCGCCCCTTGGTTCCGGAACTACTGGGGATACTATTGGGGAGGTGGTGGAGGAGGAGGCCCTTCGTCAACGGTCCTGCGGATATCGCCAACGCCGGATGCGGTCATTGGCGAACCGTTCTGGCTTTCTCCTTCATGGCTCTGGTTGCGTTCTTCGTCAGTGCAATTCTGGTAAGTTTTCATGCTAACACGCCACGGCTTGAATGACTTGCGGTCTCTAACGCCGTGGTAAACAGGGCGGCTACGTTGTGTCCAAGCACTGGGCCAAGAAGAAGAGGGACCGCGGGGTGGGGTGAGTCGAATATGCCCTGTCAAGAAAAGATGATGCTTGTGCTCACACAGCTTGTTCCAGCACGTCCACCACAACAGGCCCGCCAACTGCACAGGTTGGTGGCGAGCCCCCTGGCGGCGTTGTCGGGACCACGGCACCTGCATCGCACACAGGAGTGACCAGCCAGCCTGGCACTTACAATGTGTGAGGCGGCATTATCCGCGCCGGTGGGAGCTTAGGAAGCCAGGGAAGGGATACGGGGTGAAGGAATCTAGTTATCTCGGTTGCCATCCTTTTGCAGCTTGATGCACGGGTCGGTGGGCCTGGTCGGATCGGAGATTGAGCCAGAACCCAAGAGCTCTATGGGATGGTTGGGGTCTGTCTCGTACTATGTAGCTAACGTAATGGCTGTTTCTTCCGGTGGCCAGGACCGCTCTCAACCAAGGACGCAGGCGATTGAAGATTGAGGTGGATTAGTCTCGAGCTGAGTTGGATGCGAGGTGTTCCGAGGGCCAGACGATTCGCTTCTCTTCAGTAGACCGAAGGAAGTCGGACACTGGAAAGACGGGTCGAGAGAACGGCATTTAGGACGCGATAAAAAAGAGTGCACTTCGTGAGGAAAGCCGCTGAAGAAAGATGAGAGGAGACATGAGAGCAGAGCGCGGAATAGGGAGACTGAAGAAGAGAGTGACAGGGAATGATTGAATCCATCCGATCTCTTGCCAAGTTCCAGGTGACCGGCCGAGATGAGATGAAGGCCGAAACATCATCCAATCCGCGGTCTTCGGCCATCAGCTGAAGTATCTGTCAGTTCAAGGCTGAGGTTGATGGTGGATGTAAGAGCGGCCCGCCTGATCTCAGCGGCATGGTAGCTTGAACCTTGCAGATCCGCCCCGCACTAGTCCGCTTCCAGGGCTGGATCTTGGCAGCAATCTCTTTTTCCACCTGCAGGGGCTCAAATGACCCCGCCATATCCCAATCGGGGAGCAGCGAGAAAGGAGGGGCCGTTGTTGACCGCTCCGGCGATTGCTCGACCTCGACACCCAACAGCTCCTCGTGCAACTTCCAGTCCGCCAGCCCCCAGCCAGCCCGTCAAAACCTCCACAATGGTCGAGAAAGTGTACCGCGCTAGCACGACGGCGCCGGTGAACATCGCCGTAGTCAAGTACGCACAACCAAGAACCACCCGCCCCGCCTCTCCTGATCCCAATGGCACCCAACTGACAGCCGCCGCGACCACAGGTACTGGGCAAGCGTGATCCCAAGCTCAATCTCCCGACCAACAGCTCGCTCTCGGTGACGCTTTCGCAGTCCGACCTCCGCACGCTGACGACGGCCTCCTGCTCAGCCTCGTACCCCGCATCTGAGGGCGACTCCCTTCTCCTTAACGGCGAACCCTCCGATGTCTCGGGCGCCCGCACGCAGGCCTGCTTCCGCGAGCTGCGCGCTCGCCGCGCCGCCCTCGAGGCCGCCGACCCGTCCCTCCCCAAGCTCTCGAACATGCCGCTGCGCCTCGTGTCCGAGAACAACTTCCCGACCGCCGCGGGCCTGGCGTCGTCGGCGGCTGGCTTCGCCGCGCTGGTGCGCGCCATCGCTAACCTATACGAGCTGCCCGCGTCTCCCTCAGAGCTGAGCTTGATCGCGCGGCAGGGGTCTGGCTCCGCCTGCCGAAGCCTGTTGGCGGCTATGTCGCGTGGCGGATGGGCGAGGCTGCCGACGGCAGCGACTCAATGGCGGACCAGGTCGCCGAGCGGCGCACTGGCCCGATATGCGGGCGCTGATTCTCGTTGTGTCGGCGGCCAAGAAGGGCGTCAGCTCGACCTCGGGCATGCAGCAGACGGTGGCGACGTCGGGCTTGTTCCAGGAGCGGATTTCCAAGGTGGTGCCGCAGAACATGGCCGCGATGGAGAAGGCCATCAAGGAGCGGGACTTTGAAAAGTTTGCCGAGGTTACGATGCGAGACTCCAACTCGTTCCATGCCACGTGCGCGGATACCTACCCGCCCATTTTATATGAACGATATCTCGCGCGCGGCGATCCGCGCGGTGGAGCAGATCAATGCTGCTGCGGGAGGACGGTGGCGGCGTACACTTTTGATGCTGGCCCGAACGCGGTCATCTACTACCAGGAGAAGGATACAGAGGCTGTTGTTGGCACTTTCTACCACGTGCTGGGTGGCCAGATTGACGGCTGGAAGGATGCTGTTGTCAAGGGCCTGAATCCTACAATGTCCCTGGATGATGGGGTTGCTGGCCTGCTGAAGGGCGGCGTCAGCCGGGTGATCTTGACTAGTGTTGGAGAGGGCCCCATTAAGACGGATGAGTATCTGGTCACCGAGGACGGGACTCCAGTCAGGAGATGATCTGGAGCGGGTGTCCGGAGGATGACTGTGATGAACAATACTGCATAAGCTTGCTCTGCGCATGGCTGAGCGATGAATATACCATCGAAGTGGCGCAAGATAGCCAGCCTACTCTCCCCATGCTCCGCTTAAAAACATCGTCTCGAGTCTCGCCCGCTTGTTGATGCCCCAGTTTCCTGAACAAGAAGAACGCAGGGATAGGCATGCAGACCTCCTGAATATAAGATCTCGATAAGCCCTGATAAGGCCCGGTGTTACGTCAGAGCCACTGAAGGCGCTTAAGCTTCAGGGGTATCAAGCTGGGCTATAGGGGCTTCGGGCACGCGCTGGACTCGCCAAGCAGCTAGGTTCTCGTCTGGGCAGGCCGCCTCATTCTGGACGAAATTCATCACATCGAACTCGATCGTGGGCAACATTCTCCACGGTCCCTGCACCAGTTCCAATCAGGACTCGGGGAGGATGCAACAGTCGCCGCCGACATGAGCCGGAGCTTCTACGACATCGACCCGGCGGGCGACGTGCTCTGCACGTACACCGAGGAGGCGAGAAGGAGAGCCTTCGATCTGTTAGTATTTGTCCTCTGTGCTTTTCCCGGAGCACCCAGAGCTGCCACCGCTAATGACCCTCTTTTCTTCCCAGGAGAAAACTGAAGTCCCCCTTCCCAAAGCAATCCTCTACGCCTTCCTCCCCGCCGGCTACCCCCACACTGTTACGGACGACTACCTCGCCTACCAGACCTACGACTCGCTCCAGGCCTTTGCGTCATCTATCACCTCGCTGCTCGCCAACCGCGCCGTCCTCGAAGGCCTCGGTGTCGGCGACTCGTCCTCCTCGCCCACGGGCGCCCTCATCCTCAAGATCACCGGCGACACCATCTCGCGCATCGCGACCATCCTGTTTTGCGCACCGCATGGGCCAGGCCATCGAGCCGAGTGCAAGTTTTACCGCTTCCTGGCCGACATCTTCAACGACAGCGCGCAGTTCCTGGACCTTCTGACCCCAGCGCTGCCGTACCTTCCCAAGCTGGGCGTGATTGTCTCGGCGGGCGTGCTGCGCTCGCTGTGCGGCGTGGCCGCGAATGCGAGCAAGGCCAGCTTGTCGGCGCACTTCGCGCTGACGGGGAACCTCGCGGAGCTGAATGCTAAGGAGGCGTCGCAGGAGACGGTGGTGAGCCTGCTGGGGATGCTGGCTGGGTCGCTGGTGGTGAGGCTGGTGGAGGATAAACAGCTGGTATGGATGCTGAAGATCTTTCTGGCGGGGGTGCATCTGACGATGAACTATCGTGCGGTGAGGAGTGTTAAGATGCGGTCATTGAATCGGCAGCGGGCGACAATTGTGTTTAGGGAATGGCTGGATCATGGGACGGTGCTGAACCCGGAGCAGGTGGCACGGAGGGAGAGTATCCTGAGAAAAGGGAGAGGGAATCTGATAAGTAAGAGCGGAGACTATACGGGGTTTTGTGATTTTGGGACGTATGGCGAGCTCAGGGGGTGAATCCTAGGGGGTATCACCGCTATGACTTTGAGACGGACGGGTATTTCATGGGTATGGCATCACGGGGGCGTTTCTACATGAGGATTGCGTTGAAGGAGGGGGTAAAGAACCCATTGTCGGCCTGGTTTGACGCGGTGAATCACGCGTACCACTTTGACTCGCCCTGAAGGATGGATTAGAGAGCCATTACGAGAACGAGATGCCTCTGGGCTACGTTTCGGAGGAGCAGAAAGAGACGATATTTGCCGCATTGACGGCGGCGGGGTGGGACCTCGAGACGAATGCGCTGGAGACGAGGTTGCCTGTGAGGGTGAGAGTCGGTGATGGGAAAAGGGTAAGCAGCCTACTCCACCCTGCTCTTGCGGTTTTGATGCTGAGGACACTCTGTTAGGGCCTCATCTGTCAGAGAAAGATCCATTACGGCACCATGGCCATCCGGAGGCCAAGCATGATTAGACGACGCGGGTGGCAGTCTTGGACCGTAGGCTTTCTTCCAGCCTATGGCATGGTAAATATACGGCGGGCAGCAACACCTTTCTGATTTCTCTGGCTGGGTTGCTTTGGTCCGACGGGCACACGAACGACACGCTTGGCTGGGCACTGTTTATGTATTTTTTTTTTTTTTTTTTTTTTTTTTGGGAGATACCACGCAGATATTGTGTCTGCGCCATGTCTTTACACATAGGCTCAATGTTCCATTCATGATGATGATTCCCTCTCTTTTCTTTTACATATATCCCCAGCCAACCAACGGCGTCTTCTTCTGTCTCTAAGATCTCGTAACAAACACAGTTGTATGATACATGGCCAAACAGATAATAGTACAAGCTCAACAACTCTCCGTCATACCAACCCAGCAGCCCTCAGCGCCCTCATTTTGACACCCTCCCAGCTATTCATCTTCGGCCGAACATCCAGATAAAAATTCAGTTTTCCCGCCCCCTTCCCATCATTCCTCCCTGCATAAAAGTCAATGACATACTCCACCTTCGTGCCGCACCGTCCACCACCCAGTCATGCCTATCAAACGGCGCTGTATACCCCAGCAGCGTGTTGATCCTCGCCTTGGGACTCATCGTGGCACTCCCCAGCCCCGCAAAACTGTGCAGCCTCGGCCCGCCGCACCCGCCTTTCACCGCGGGCTCCACGTAGGGCGCCTCCCATTTTAGGATCTCGGCCCACGCGCGCTCGTTGACGGCGTTGTGGATGGGCACGACGGTCTTCATGTCTGCAGCCGCGGCCTCGTGGCCCTTGCGCTTCATGGCTTCGAAGAACTGCTTTTCTGAGGGTACACCCAGTGGCCGCTGGCCGAGGCGCCTGTTTCTTGCTCGTGGTTGACGGGGCAAGCGGAGGGGCCGGCATCGGAGGAGCGCGGGATGCTGGAGATGACGCGAGACTCGTCGAGTTGGGGGTGGGATGAGCGCGGTGGTGTGCGGGATGGGAGGGTTTCTTGTGTCTGGCGTGAAAAGGAGGGAAGGCTGAACCACGAAGCCCAAGAGGAGGTGGACTGCTGCTGGGGTGGTGCGTGCGTTGCGCTTGGTGGTTGGCTGCTGCGGGTGCTGCTGCGGTGCTGCGGGTGTCGCTGCTTCCCGCGCTTGCTGTGCTTGCTGGAGCCAGAGATCGCGAGTCTTGTGGTCGACTGGGCACTTTGCCTCGGCCTCCGCCTGCAAGGCGTCTGAGCCTCCAAATCCCTTCATAGTTGTGGTTTCCGCAGCTGTCGTCTGAACTTTGGCGATTCCAAGTGGCACTCCGTTGCGCTGACTGAACTCTCTATCGGGCACGGTGTGCGCGCCCCGCCCTCCCAGCAACTGTCGTTCGGAGGGTGGGTACCTGTGCCAAAAATGCTCGGGATCGAACTGCACACGGTAGGATTTCGCTGTGGTAGAGAGACAACGCAGTGTCTGGTCACCGGCGTAGTTATTGGTGATGGACGAAAGACTGGTTGACAAGGGAGGCTCAAATGGGAAAATTAACTTGACAGCTGGCGCAGTTGTACAGCGGGCTGTTTCACCTGGCAAGCTTGGCTGCCCTTTACGGGAAACAAGGATATGACGGAGGCTCAAGTGGTGGGATTGCGAGGCCATAAATCGAGCTGCCTAAGAATGGATATCCGTCACATCGTCAATTTACATAACGGCTGGGTTTGGGAACTTGGAATTGCTGGCTACTCGACCGGTTCCAAGGACCAGCAGTTTCGCATCTCTCGGGGTTTGGTAAGAATATCTGTTGACATTGGTTATGCCTCCTATCCTGATCCCAGATCTTTCCCTGCCGACTGCCTCGGCGTCGAGGCCTGGGTATACGCCATGAAATGCTTCCTCCTCGTTCAATTCCTGTCTCATGTACATTGTGAGTTCGGGCATTGCATGAAGCCCGAGCCAGCCAGTCTAGTACATGACAAAAGAAAGGCCTCGCTTGCCCCTCGTGGCCCGCCTTGCCTTCCTACAAGCCGGTACCCCGTGTCCTGTTATTGTGTCCGCTCCTTCTGTGCGGCCCAGCCGACGCTGTCCCTCTCGCACTCTGCGAGTGAGCTCAATCAAATACATCCATACCCGTATCGCAGATGCTGGTACCTGTCCTGTTAATTGTGCGGACTCCTTGAATACCGAGAAAGATCTCGCTAACATGGTACCCAGTCCGTTGCCGGGCCCGCGTCCGAAAATATAATTGTGGTTAAAGATGGAAATATGGCGCTCATGCGAAAGCGCAGCACCACCGGTCTCAATTGCCTCAATTTCAGCGGCCGTCAGGGCTGCGGCGGTGGAAGCGGGCGGGAAGGTCATTGCGGTCGAAGAAGACGCCCTTGGGAGGAGCGACAGGACCAAGGTTGGAGCCGGCGACCGCGCCAATGCCCGAGTCCGCCTTAATGGTCTTGCGAAGCGGACCAACAGCTGGGCGTGGTCGCGGTAGGCGCTGAAGGAGGCGTGGGAGGAGACCAAAAGATGGGGGAAGGGTGTGGGTCGCGAGGCGTGATGGGGCTGAGGAGAATGGTCGATGGAAGCTGTCAGAGTAGTATTAGGTCAGCCTACCTGCCTCGCGAGATCTCGAGACTTGACCCGTACCAGGAATCGTCCGCTTGCCGAGGAAATCGGAATAGAAGGAGTGCGCTCGGCGTGCTGAGCAGCCTGGCGGAGACCCGGGAGACGAACATGGTGATGGTCTAGGCGTTTGGGGGTCGTAAAACGTGATCCGAAGGAAGCGTTGGTCCGGATATTCGGCACAAGTCAGAGCTCAAGGCTGAAATTTTCTGTTCCTCCTCGCAACGATGGCTGTCCGAGCAGAATGTCGAGGGCGCGCAATTGGGCTGGGCTGGGAGGCGAGTACAAGAGCTGGTGTGCAGGACAGGTCGAGGGAGGAGGATTGGCGTTCAGGACTGGCGAGCGGATTGCTGAGTCAAAAAGGGAAGCCAGGATGGTGGACGAGGTGTTGTGGGGGATTTTTCACAAGCTCCGAATTTGCTGCACACGGCAAGTCTCCCATGCGCCCGCCAGGCAGCGCACCAATCAGAAGGCGGCATAGCTCTTTGGCTAGAGGCTCTTGGCCCGAAGCCCGGAGTCACTCAGGGCAAAAACCACGCCATCGCGCAGCGCCATCCCACTCTGGCGCCTTCGTCCCATTCTCGTCGCCCCCGCCCGCGACTCACCCGTTTCTTTCCGCGCTGCCACGATGTCGACGTCCTCTCTCGGCCTATTGTAAAACAAGCAGCAGAAGCAGCAGCAGAAGCAAACATGGATATCGACATCGAAGACCGCGATTTCTGAATTTCCTGCTGCTTCCCATATGAAATCCCTTTACATATTAATCTTATCTAAGTTCGTGCGTCTTATCTGAGGCCGACCGGTGCGTGCGCTTTTGCCTGAACGCCATGTGGAGAACTTGGCAGGGATCCACGCTGGGCCCACCCTTATCTCTGCGATCCCCCGCCATCGCAGCTTCCATCACTTCGGAAGCAGCAAATGCGCCTTCCCCGCGCGGCGCTGCATGAGGTGATCCGGCCCATTCAGAGATGCGTTGGCGTCGATGGGCTTTGTGAAACAACACCGCTTCCCCCACATAACCCCTAGCGTCCGCTGCCCGTACCAGCCATGCGTTTCAAGAGATCCCAGGAGCAGACGACACCGCACCATCCAAGAATTGGGCCTGACAGGGCCCAACCTCGGCATCTCCCCGCAACCCGCCAGTCGGAAGGAGCTTCGATATTACCGAGTTCGCTCCGTCTGCTCAGATGCAGGTGCCAGATCACGCAACGACCTGTCCCCCCACCCATTCTGACGTCGAGTTATGATGCTCTTGGTAGACGGACAGCTCAGTAATCCGGCTTTCGAAGACACAAGACACGCTATCCACGAGTGACACAGCGGCTTTCCTGTCAGGCATTCAACAACTTGAAATTATCGACAATGATCATTCACCAGGACTATCGCTCGTCGGTTGGGGTGATAATTTGCTCCCTGAAGGCAATGTCTCGGCCAACCTCGGGGCTCACCCAACAGTTCTCGATGACGGGCTCCTCGACTTACAACCGAGGCGCTTCGTCTTTCTCGTGCGACGCAAGCCGTCTTGATGTCACCCAGCGTGCGTCCCAGCAGCAGGGCATGCGCCGCACCTCACAGCATGTGATTCGGCCCTTAAAGTTCTGACCCGAGCTGACCCGAGCTCAAAGCGATACTTGCGACTGTGGAAGATCTTGTTGAGCCCGCGGTTCATCTCTCAGGTATGTGCTGTGAGGTGCTAGCGACACAACGCGATTGTTCGCCGCCAACAGACGGTGCCGCAGCCTTCCCGTCAATCCAACCCCTATTTGCCAGGAGCAATATCTGTCTGGCTTAGCTCCTCCCTTGAAAGCCGGCACGTTCACATTCCCGTGGCACTAGCCATTCTGGTACGATCTAGAACATCCTCCTCATCCCGCCTCCCGTCCACCCTTGGGCATCCAAGAAGGCCTTATAATTATCTCACACAACGTCCTGTCCGCGACGGGAACTTGAATTTCTCGACACCAAACCAATAAGAGTCGAAGCTCCTCGTCGGCTTATACCTTCATCAGCCCGACTTTTTCTGACGCTTACAATCCTAAAAGCCATCGAGCGCAATGTCACGTTGGAGACCCAGCACCACTGGTCATCGCTGATCCAGGTCCACGATTGTAAGATTCAAGTCTCGACCTACACTTCCAACATGGACTCGACGACACATCTATCCCTGTTCTGTTTATCAACCTGAACAGCGCCTCAATATCGTCGCCTTCAATGCATCCTTCAGCGACGAAAGAGTTCATCCCAGGGCACCAGTCTCAGTGGCCTGCACCGAGTCGTCCGGGTCTCAATGGGAAGTGCAAGCCCGGCCTTGTGGGTCCATCTGCCTTGAGGTGGTTGTGATTATGATTATATCTTCCTAGGTAAAATACTGACGTAGGCCATGATGTCTGAGCCTGGAAAGATGTGACCCTGCGTGTTGTCGAGATCTCCGTGTGATGAGAATATTTCAATATAGTTCGTGACTCCCATAACGTATTTTATAAGCGAGCCGAACGTATAAGCGAGTCGAACACTGGTAAGGGCTGCACAGATATTTCGCTGTAGCACTAACAGCGGGATCAAGCCGGTAATTAGGTGTTAGTGCTACAGCGAAATATCTGTGCAGTCCTTACCAGTGTTCGACTCGCTTATATGTTCGGCTCACTAATACAATAACGTATATGATAAGCGAGCGGAACAGACAAGCGAGCGGAACACTCTAACAGGATCTGGTGGGGCGCGCACAGAAAGATGCTAGTGTATGTTAGTGGGTCTAACAATTTCTTATCGTCTTTTCGCAGCGCACGCCACCAAATGTTGTTAGAGTGTTCCGCTCGCTTGTCTGTTCTCGCTTATCATATACGTTACGTTAGCTGTTTTATAGGTGTTGGAATGTCAACCATTTTTATGCTGGGGTCTGGTGTTGACCTCAAGTACGCATAGAGAGGCAAACTGGCCAAGCCTCCTCTCGGTCTTTGCCTTTTTCTTTAACACTGAACAGCCAGGAAACATTCTTTCCTGGCTCCAACTAGAGATTGCTATTGGTTTTTAAAGTGGACAACTCGAAATTGATCAATTGAATTCTGTAGAGACTGGTCGTCGCTGAACTCGGGATCCTACCCCTGACCCTAAAAATTCGACTACTTTACACCACAAAAGAGGATTCCTCTCCTCAAGATGAGGTTTTGGACGAGCTGGGAATCGAACCCAGGACCTTTCGCATACACAGAGGTATGCTAAGCGAACGCTCTACCAACTGAGCCACACGCCCTTTGTGTATCGCTGGTCAAAGCATTGCCAGATGAGAGAGAGACATGCGGCTTGAGGTGGTTTCCTGTGTTCCAGGATCCGATACTCTCGAGTGTCAGGAGCATGGTTCTTCAAGTCTGATTGTGCTTACTCAGTTTCCAGATCTCCTGCACATAGTCTTTGCTTCGTTTACATTTCGATTGGCAAGTCCTATGCCTGCCTTGAGATCTCTCCCAACTTAGACACTAGGGAGGTCCAACCTCTAGCAGTATATGAGACTAACTAACGGGTCAAAGCGTGATCACAAAGTCACATTCGTAAAGATAGATTGTTCCTTATTCAGAGAGCGAGTTCATGTCAACGCCAGTTCAGGCACATATGGACCAACTAATGGCATAATTAAGGCTCTTGTCTTCAACATAGGAAACACATGATTCCAGAGCGCCCAGATTCGGGGGCAGACACTTGTAACAGTCAAAAGCAAATCCGGTCAAGAACCTCAGACCGTCAACTAAAACAGGGACACAAGAAGTTCAAGACAAATATGCCAGAATGGAGTCTAAAAGACAACGCCAGATCGACGACGGAATTGAGCCCGACGTGGGGGTCGAACCCACAACCTTGAGATGACGGAGGAACTCCTTAAGAGTCTCACGCTCTACCGATTGAGCTAGCCGGGCGAGGGCTTAGCCGTGTTTATTGACGTCCTTAGCTGGAGATGGTGGATATTCGTGTGGGAAGAGGCTGTAGTGTTGAAAAATTCGCACGCAGGGTGTGGGTTGCTATGTTCGAGACCGAGGTCCATCAGATTCAGGTCTATGGGCCCACCGAGTCATGTCGGCGCAGACTCTTTTCCACAACAGCACTCCCCAGACATTGACGAGAGAATCAGCAGGTATAGGGTAAAACCCGTCTTGAGAGTAACGTAACTCTCAGAACACCGATGTATACAACTTAGATGTCATCTCTGGTTGAGGGATATGTTCACGCAATGGAGCTAGGTTGTTCCAAAAAGGATCCCCCTGGCAACTGGGGAATCAAAACGATAGCTGATTGCCCAATAACAGGATTGAAATGTTGACCTTCGCATGACTCAATATAACACATTGTGTTGTATTAGTACGACGCTCTAACCAGCTGAGCTAATCGGGCTACTTTGCTGTTGGTTCAGGCTACCCCTTTACCCTTTGATGGGTGCGTCGCTGAGCCAACTTCGGGCATGTTTGTCCTCTCTAACTCTGGGATCTGCACTTCATCATCTATGTCCTTGTTCTTTCATTCGTGATCTCGTGAAGGATACGTAGTTCGAAAGTGGAAGAATCCTCGTATTGTTCGACTCAACTTCCCTGCAAGGAGCCCTCTTCATCATGCAAAACCGGAACCGACATGGAGGCAGCAATGAGAGCAGTTTCTGCCAAAAATGCTCGTTGGCTGGCAACAGCAGATTTGCTAATGTGGATTGCAGAAGAGCAATGCCGGGCAACTCAGGGGATGGCGGCATGGAATGGGTGTCGATTTGCTGAGGTTTTTACGATTACAGCAAGGATTCGTCCTAGAAAGGGCATAGAATCCGGCCTAGGCTGACTGCCCCCACCTTAAAACAATGTGCTTCCTCGATTTCAAAACTGACTCTCCGATCCTCCGAAGTCTGGGCGTTTGTTAAAGAGGTGTCATCCAGCGGGCTCTCTTATCGCTCTCTGCCAAGACTGATCCTTGACTGCAAGTTCTTGGGAATCAACTCTTATAGGGACCGATATTGGAAGCCTTGGAGAGGGCGTGCTGTGCCTTATGTTGCCGTTTGCTCCTCGGTATGCGTTGTGTACGTGATTGCTTTGATACTTTGATTCTGACTTGGTATTAAGGCTCGGAGTTCCCTGCAACCGTTGAACGTCAATGGAAGTCAGGTCTCAGTTTGCAAATTCAAGTTGGCAGGACACAGTGTGAGGAGCTATCGATGGTTTTATGGCTATTTAAAAAAAATAATCATCAGTCAATTTTGAGGGCATAGTGTTGGAAACTCAATGTCATAATCAAAAACCAGTCATCTTTTAGACCGAGTATTGTTCAAGAGTTTCTTCCAGTGCATGAGGCAGTCCGAGGCAGCCCTCCACAAATCAAATATCCTGGAAACATCACTTGGTATTCAAAGAGATGGCATGCAGCAAATATCATGACCCCGCACTTGGCAAAGAGGCTGTGCTCGATTCACCTTGTCTCGTAGATTGGGGATCTGCCAGGTGTCAATGCATGGTGAGGCTCATTTGGAATCTGCCTTGGGCGACAATTTGGATCATCTCCACCACCTTGCGTAACAAGTCGAGAGAGGAAAGGAGGGGCAAGAGTAACGGCTCGAGGCGTATGTGAGAAAGGGTATTACCGATAGGAGCCTGCAGTTAGAAAGTTGGGAGAGCGGGAGAGGTAGAGAGACCATCTGAAAAAGGTTTCGCTCTGCTAGAACCCTTGAGCTATTAGCTGTCTGTAAATGTCGAGCATCCAGCCTTTCCAAGCTCGTGGTTTCGTTGTTCAGAACACAGCTCTGTGTACGAGCTCGGAGGTTTCGTAGGTGCTGCTGGCACTTAATCTAGCGGTTACCCTCTCCACTCGGGGTTTCGAGTTCCTTGTTAGAGGCAATTGTTAGGGGCACAATATCGCTCTCAAGTCCTATCCTCAAGCTCTGAAGAGGCCGAGAAGGAGGCTCGAAAGAGCATCTTCCCTTGGACCTAATCTGCTGACAGCTGCTATGATGACGGCTTGAGCGTTTTTGTCTCGGCGCCGAGCTGCCAAGGATTTCCTTGATTTGCGAGTTCCACCCGAACCATTCCTCAGCTTCCTTTCTTGTGACATGAGAAAACGATCGCCAAGGTTGACAGTGGCATCTCGGTGCAGCAGATCACGTTGCTCGTATCGGTTGGCTGCAGCGTTTCAACTGGCTTGGCCTGTGTTCATCCCGAAGAAAAGCGAGGGTCCCAGAAGCATGAATCAGAATAACTGATGGGTAGTTTAAGATGGCGTGTAGGGTGTTTTTGGGAAGCATGTCACCGGGGATAACTGAGGGAAGGCATGTTCCTTTGCTGCCGCCAGATGGCAGTGGCTGTTTTCGAATCAAAGTTGGCTCGGACCGGAGGATCGGCAATCGCAAGCAACTCGGATGGGGGAGGCTCTGTGTAATTGCATACTGATGGAACATAAAACAACAGAGGTGACAGAGTCAAGGAACGAGACTGCTCTGACGGCTTGACGTGGCCTCACGACAGCTGATTACTTGATAGTCCCACAAAGACGATCCAATGGTGCGGGTCGGCAACTTTTCCGCTGCAGCTAAGGTAGCGCTACGGGTCTTAGATGCCTGCCGCGACAGATAACGAGGGTTATGAGGCAAGGCGGAGAGCAGGTGACCAACGAAGGAGCTGGGCAGCGTCGGTTGGCTGCGTCCGGCGGTGGGGGACCACTAACGGTGACAGGATGGCAGCACCGCCAAGCGCACTGGCGGTAGACTTGGCTGGCTCGGCGGGGGCCGCGGATGGATTATGATTGGCAGCCGCTCGTCGACTTCCTTGTCTTCCTCGACATTCCCTTGGCCGACGTCTCTACTCCGTTGTCGACAAGCACCCCAGCGCTGGGCCGTGGGTGTCACCTGCGGCGTCGTTTGCGTGTGGCGGGCGGCGTTTTTGGGGAGATCGGATGCCGTGTCCAACGCCCAGAAGGGCCAGGGAATCTTAAACCCCGGTTCGTCGTCCCAGCTTCTGGAGCTTTTCCCTTTTCCTCTCTTCTTTTTTTCTCATTGCGTGAACTCGCTGGGTTATCATCGGCGACGCACTTTATTGAATGGGGACAGAGAACGACCTGGACGTTGAGGGGCAGACGGAGCCTCCTATATGTGCCCTCAAGAGTTCCGCAGCTTGTACCCCATCCGCCACCCTCGCCGGAACCGCCGGCACTGATGCCGATGCCACCGACGCTACCGCAGGCCGTGGATCCATCACCAGCACCGTTGAAACTACCCGTGTCTTCACGCCGGATACTGCCCACACGCTCTCCGTGCCCGATGTTAGTGCTTTGCTCGACACCCATCCCGAGTACGCTTGCCCCTTCTCCTTGTTCCCACTACTCTGCTTCCTTCGTGACACTCTCCTTCCTTCGTGACACTCTCTGATCCCTCCCAGTAATGGCATCGACAACGCCGAGGCTGCCCGCCGCCTGGAGCACCATGGCCCTAACACAGTTGAGGGAGCTAAAGGGCTTTCCGTGTGGACGATTCTCTTGAGACAGGTCTCAAACAGCCTGACTCTTGTAAGCCCTGCTGTCGATCCGCTGCTGCTGTGCAACTGGAGCTTATCCTCAGCGCCAGGTCCTCGTCATTACCATGGTGCTCTCTTTCGCCATCAGCGACTACATCGAAGGCGGCGTCATTGCCGCTGTCATTCTGCTCAACATTGTGGTTGGGTAAGTCGAGGACAACCCCTCCCCTTCTCTCTCCGCCCCTTCTGATTTGTTTCCCAGATTCATCCAAGACTTCCGCGCCGAGCAGACAATCCAAGCGCTCTACGCGCTCTCTGCGCCCACGTGCAAGGTCATCCGGGCTGGCCACACCGACACCATCAAGGCCGAGTCCCTGGTGCCTGGCGATCTGGTAAAGCTTGGTGTTGGGGATATCGTTCCTGCCGATCTCAGGCTCGTGCACAGCATCAACCTGTCCACTGACGAAGCACTTCTCACGGCGAGTCTCTCCCCGTGAGCAAGCATGCCGAGATTATTCTGAAGGACCGCGATGTGCCCCTGGGCGACCGCACCAACATGGTATACTCGGCCAGCATTGTCGCTCGCGGTCGTGCCACGGGCATCGTCGTCTCTACCGGAATGGCCACCGAGGTCGGCAAAATTGCTATGCTTCTGAGGAGCAGCAGACACAACGCCGCCGAGGAACGGAGAAAGCGCACCTCAAAGGCATGGGCCAAGTTCCGCTACACGGTACGTGTGCTGCTCGGCCTCGACGGCACCCCTATGCAGGTCTCGCTGAGCAAGTTTGCCCTACTGCTCTTTGCCCTGGCCATCACCCTGGCCATCATCGTGTTCTCGGCCAGCCTCTGGGACATCACCAGCGAGGTTTTAATTTACGGCATCTGCGTTGCCGTTGCCGTCATCCCGGAGTCCCTCATTGCCGTCCTCACCATTGCTACCGCGCTTGGTGTCCGCGCCATGGCTAAGGGAAACGTCGTAATCCGCAAGCTCGCCGCGCTGGAGGCTGTTGGTGGCGTCACCAACATCTGCTCGGACAAGACGGGCACCCTCACCCAGGGCAAGATGGTTGCCAAGCGGGTGTGGCTGCTGGACGGCACAGAGGTTTCGATTCAGGGCACGACCCATCCCTTCGACCCTACCAGCGGAAACGTTCGGGTGGGTAATGACGCGTATACGCCCAAGTCCTCAACGGCCGAGAAGGTGGTGGCTCGGCTGAAGGACTTCCTCGAGACAATTGCGCTGTGCAACAATTCGACTGTCACCAAGACTGACACTTACACTGCGGTTGGCGAGCCCACCGAGATTGCCCTGCAGGTTCTGGCTATGCGGTTCGGCATGGGCAAGCCCGAGTTGTTGCAGTCTGGGAGCCGTAGGCTTCTGGCCGAGTTTTCTTTTGATTCGTCCTGCAAGAGGATGACGGTCGTCTGCACCGATGAGGATGGCGCCTCTGCCTACACCAAGGGTGCTCTTGAGGCCATGCTTCCTCTTATGAACGTCCCTGACGAGGAGAAGACAGCCATTGTGGCCAAGGCTGAGTCCCTTGCTGCCGAGGGTCTCCGTGTCCTCTGCGTCGCCAGACGATCTGTTGACCCCAAAAGCTTTACCCCTGAGAGTTCTGCCACCGACACCGAGAAGGTCACGCAGGCAGCCGAGACCTCCCCCCATCGCGCCACCGTCGAGAGCAACCTCACCTTCCTCGGCCTGGCCTGTCTCTATGACCCCCCTCGTCTCGAGTCCTCCGCCGCGATCAGGCGTTGCCAGGCGGCCGGCATTACGGTCCATATGCTGACGGGCGACCACGTCAAGACCGCGACTGCCATCGCCTACGAGATTGGCATCCTGAGCCGCGCCGCCAACCCAGCAAACAACGCCAACGACATCATGGTGGCCAGCGCCTTCGATGCCCTCACCGATGAGCAGATCGACCAGATGGAGCACCTGCCCCTCGTCCTCGCGCGCTGCAGCCCGACGACCAAGGTGCGCATGGTGGAAGCCATGCATCGGAGGAAGGCGTTCTGCGTCATGACCGGAGACGGCGTGAACGACTCACCTGCCCTGAAGAAGTCAGACGTAGGCATTGCCATGGGCTTGAACGGAAGCGACGTTGCAAAGGAGGCGGCGGACATGGTCTTGACCGACGATAATTTTGCGTCGATTGTCACAGCGATTGAGGAGGGTAGGAGGTTGTTTGACAACATCCAGAAGGTGATTACTTCTTCTCTCTGCCTCCCGTCTTTCCCCAAACACTCTATACTAACAGTCCCCTCTCCCAAGTTTCTCCTCCACCTCCTCGTCTCCAACATCGCCCAAGTCTTCCTGCTTCTCATTGGCCTGGCCTTCAAAGACCCGGACGGCGTGTCCGTCTTCCCCCTCTCCCCACTGGAAATCCTCTGGGCCAACCTCGTCACCTCCTCTTTCCTAGCCCTCGGCCTGGGCATCGAGGAGGCCCAGCCTGACATCATGCAGCGCCCGCCGCAAAATCTCGCCATCGGCGTCTTCACCCGGGAGCTGATAGTCGACAAGTTTGTCTACGGCACCGCCATGGGCGGCCTGTGCCTCGCCGCCTTCACGTCCGTTGCCTATGGCGTCAACGGGCCAAATGGCCTCGGCGTGGGCTGCAACGAAGACTTTTCGAATGCGTGCAGTGTGGCGTTCAAGGCGAGGGCAACGACGTTTGCCACGCTGACGTTTCTGTTACTGGTGACAGCCTGGGAGGCGAAGCATTTTACCAGGTCGCTGTTCAACATGCATCCCGAGAAGTACACGGGTCTGTTGTCGGTCTTCAAGACGGTCTGGCAGAACAGGTTTCTGTTTGGGGCCGTCACGGCTGGGTTTGTCATTGCCTTCCCGGTTATCTATCTGCCCATCGTGAACAGGACTGTGTTCAAGCATGAGTCTATCACATGGGAGTGGGGTGTTGTGGCGGCATGTGTGGCCGCGTACACAGCTATTGTGGAGGTGTGGAAGGCGATCAAGAGACGGTTTAAGCTGGGTGCACCCGTCTGGAAGCCCGGTGGTGACGACGCTTAGGGGTGGGTGAGAAGAGGAATGAGAGGTTCACAAAGGGGTTTGTCTCGTCACTCGTTTATCTGGAAATGACCGATGGATGATGGTCTCCACGTGTTGGACCGGCAAATGGTCTCGAGCCCATTCAGTTTGAATATCTCTAGGGCTTTGGTTGGGTGTTTCTCCTCAGTCACTCTTTTAAGCCTGCTCAGCCCTGCCCTATTTTGGGTGATGATCACCCCCATCCTGTCTCATGGAAGTGAGCAAGCAAGCATAGCGGAGTTGATAATTTGATGGCACCGCCGCAGCTTACCTCGATGAAGAGCTTGTTGAACTCCATCCACGCAACTCGCATTCCGAGACATTGCCACTTGCCATAGGAGAATACCAGGTCGACCGTGCTATTCATCCAAGCGAGTTACTCCCCTCTGGCCTTGAGCCAGCGCTCTGGGGGGGAGGCGTCGGCGTCTGGCCCAAACGTCTTCTTCGAGCATTGCATTGTCAGCGTAGACCAACCAATCTTGGCCCCCGGGGGAAGAAACGTACCCTCGACGACAGCCCGTTCAGGCGGCATGTTCTTGTGCAAAGGGGCCCATGGGGGAGGATTCAGCCGAAGGGCTTCTTTGACAACGGCTTGGAGATAGGGTAGCTGGCGGCCCTCCGCGTCCTTCGCTGGGGACGAGACCCTGCCTGCTGCAACGGCGTTGCCGATTTCGGCTTGCAGTCGCCTGTAGATGACCGGGCTGTTCAATGATGCGCAGCAGTACCCAGGCAATGAGCGAACTCGAAGTGTCGATTCCTGCGATGGTCTAGATCGGCGCCTCGCTGGTGACCTGGCCCTGGTTAAGACCCTGTCGGATGAGGGAGCCAAGCATATCAGGTTGCTCAGGAACGTGGGATACGGGTTTCTTGCAAGCGCTAAAGCCGTGTTAACTACAGTAATTAGTGAAGTGATAATGATGATTCCTTGACCGTTGCTCAGACGACCAAGCCCAGGGGCACACAAGGGATGCTGCCCAACCCACCTAAGCAATGCCCCAAATCAAAACCTGTCAGTCTCCTTTGGCATGAGTCAGTTCGTAAAAGGCGATTGGACGAGTCTCTCCAGGAGCCGTCCGGTTCGTAACAACATGCATCACATGGAAGATGGTCTCGATAGTCTTGATGTACGAGAACAGATTCGCGTCCTGCCCAGGAAACTTTGTGACTGGCCAAACGCAACCTGGGCGATCATATCAATAATGAGCTACTGGACTTTTTCTTCAAGGTCCATGGGGCGGTAGTTGCGGCTTGCTGATAGATGCTTAGTCTCAATAGTTCGACGAACTTGGCAATATTTGTTGCGGCTGGAGGCTCTTGGTTCTGGCAGTTTGGGCTGACAATCGCACTTATGCATCGGCAAGTTCTAGTTTCCAACTAGGTGTAGTGTTAAGTCTCTCTTCGCGGCTCAACTTTCAGTGTCCCTCGCCAAGATTCGACCTCTCGTTTGTCTTGCGCGAAGAGGATCAAATTTTGGTGCAAAGGTCCAATCAGAGACCCAAAAACCAAGTAGTCGAACGAACTGGGATGCCGCCAATCCCAACGCAGGTTTGAATAACCTTCGGTTCCCTACCACTCCATCGTCGTGGCACCGCTCGACGGCGATGCTCATCCAGTAGCCGAGGCACAAATCAGATGTTCCGTCGGCGCGGTTGGTACGGTTCAGCGAACAGCCGTCCCCTGACAGCTCCGCTCCTCGACAGCTTGGCACTGCAGCTCCCTGCACCGTCTGTTCGGACGATGCCACTTGACCTCGTGGATTCCGAATTCCCACCGACGTCAGGGCAGTCAGAGGCGTGGAAAGAGTGAGAGAAGGGGATGGAGGGGAAGATGAGCGGGAGAGAAACGCATACATGGCAAAAACCATAAAGAAATCGACATGTCGGAGCTAGGAGGCTTGGAGTCTTGAGTTTTTCCATTCTGATGTGAAACTCCGAACTATTTGATATATCTTGTCGTCCGATACACCAGAGTATTTGTGCCAGACGTTATCTCCGAAATCCATCCGCCCGAAAAGGGGCGGCACCTTGCCAGCCCCTTAGTCACCCGCTCGGGCCGGCCCGCAGACTTCCATGTCACCACCAAATTCTCATTCCCTTTCCCACCGTACCTCCCAAGTCTCCTCCTCCCCAACCCACACTGGCCACCAGGCATCTCCTCCCCGCAGTCACCCTGAAAGCCAATGAGAAGTGCGGCCCCCCGCCGCAGGCATTGTCACCAAGCAATACGGGCAATGGGGCCCTTGGGGAAAAGGCGGACCATCAGCTTCCTCAGCTCGTCCATGCATAGGATTCCGAGCGCCAGCGGCAGCGGGATGAGCCAGAACTCGATGGGGACCGAGGCCGTCACGAACAGGGTCTGGATGCCGGGCACCTCGGTGACAAATACGGCGATGGCCAAGCTGATGAGAATCGACGCAATGAGCCAGGGGTTCCGGCGCTTCTTACGGATAGGGTCGGCTTGCAGGATGGAGAGGCGGCGGTTACGGACTGATAGGATGTTGCCCCACTGGAGGATGACCAGCGTAACGAAGTAGACGCACTGGCCTGTGGTGTTGAAGTGGGCGAGCTCGTCGGCGCTATAGCCGTAGAAGCCCTCCGAGTAGTTCTCAAACGCGAAGAAGAGGTCCTTGACGGGGATGCCGGCGTACTTCCACATGTAGAGGAAGAACATGGAGTGGGCGGTGATGGTCTCCATGAAGCCCATGAAAGGGTAGGCTTGGGCGTAGATGCGGAAGGTGATGAGGTGGTCGCGCTTGTGGTTGCGGGGGTGGAGGGACAGCAGGTCGAACTCTTCCTTCTCCATGATGAGGGACAGCGACAAGAAAAGATCGGTGAAGACGCAGATGATGATCATGAGGAAGGAGGACAGCGGGAGCGGGACACCAAAGAAGACATTGAGTATCACGGGCCAAATCTCGGACCAGGAGCCGGCAGGGAGGAGGTAAGCGATGACCTTTTGGAGGTTCTGGAACACCAGGCGGCCGAGGCGTATGGCCTGGACGATCTCGTCGAAGCGGTCGAGGAGCACGAGGTCGGACGCCTCGATGGCGACGTCAGAGCCAGTAACAAGAGAGATACCAACATCGGCAGCTCGCATGGCGGGGGCATCGTTGACACCGTCGCCAGTAACGGCCACGACGTTGTCGCGCTCGCGGAACTCGGTGACGATACGAAGCTTCTGCTCAGGGGTGGTGCGAGCAAAGACAATCTCCTGGTAGCTGCATACGACGTCCCAGTCGTCGTGGGTGAGGCGGGCGATCTGGTTCCCTTCGAGCAGGAGCATGCCACGCTCGGTCGACACGCTCTTGTCGCTGGACTCTGAACTGGAGAGGGCATTGGCGGCGGCGCGGACCTGGTCGAAAGTGTCGGGATCGCGGGAGCCGGTGAAGATGCCGATCTGCGTGGCGATGGCGGCAGCAGTGAGACCGTAATCGCCAGTAACCATGAAGAACGGGCACCAGCACGGCGACACTCGGAGATCGTGTGGGCCGTCTCCATCCGAGGGGTCGATGATGCCCATGATCCCGACCACAGTGAGGTCTGAGATAGCGTTGATGGCGACCTCGTCGCTGAAGGCGTTGGTACCGAGGGTGCTCTGGTTTCATGGTCTTCTCGCACACAACAATTACACGACTCAGCGTGGCGGGAGCGCTTGTCCTGGAAAGCCTTGAAGGCGGCGCGGGCGGCATTGTCAATGGGCTGAACCGAGTCCGTTTGGCGGGACCAGTAATGCGTACAGGCCGGGAGGAGGACATCAGGGGCGCCTTTCACGTAGACCTGGTACTCGTCACCCTTGTCAGAGTGGCGTTGCGGTACATGGTCAGCATCCACTTGTTCTTGGAGTTGAAAGGAATCTCGAAGTCCCTGGGCTTCTTGACCTGGCCGTCCTGAACCCCCTTCATGCCGCCACCAACAAAGCGGAGGACGGCGGAATCGGTGGCGTTACCCTGGACATCACGGTCGCGAGGGTGGAGGTGGAACGAGGTGGGATCAAACGAAGCATCGTTGCAGAGCTCGGCGGCGCGGTAGAGGGTGGAAGAGCTCTTGGGCGTGTTCTCGGCGCGGAGGTCCTTGTAGACCTCCTCAGGAGATTCGAATTCGTGGTCGACCAGCGCAACCGAGTTCACACGCATCTCGTTTTGGTGAGGGTTCCCGTCTTGTCGGAGCAGATGACGTTGACACAGCCGAGCGTCTCAACAGTGGCAAGGCCCTTGGGGAGGATGTTGACAGCCTTCATGCGGCGAGCAACCATCATGAGCGTGAGAGCCACACCAACCGGCATACCCTCGGGGATGAAAGCCACGACGCAGCCCATGACGTTGTTGAGCATGGCGACGACGTTCATGAATCCGGAGTGCTGGACACGGAGCCAGCCGACCCAGGTGAAGAGGATCAGAAGGGCGAGGACGACAGTGAGGCACACGATGATGCGGACGAAGCGGGAGATTTCGCGCTGGATCAGAGTTGGCTTCTCCTTGACGCCGGCGGTGGCGGCAGCAATGCGACCCATGACGGACCGGGCACCAGTGAGGATGACGACACCCATACCAGTGCCATTGCAGACAAGGCAGCCCATGAAAGCAATGTTGCGACTTTCCAGGAAGTTGGGGTCCGTGCAGTCAACCGCGCCCTCAATCTCGTCAGATTCACCCGTCAGAACGGAACGGTCGAAGCGGATGTCGCCCGAATGGCTGAGGAGCCTGAGGTCGGCGGGAACCTTGTTTCCGATCTCGAGGAAGACGATGTCGCCGCTGACGAGCTCGGTGGCCGGTATGCGCTTCTTCTTGCCGTCACGAAGCACCATGGTTTCGGACGGTAACAGGTCCATGATGGAGCTCATGGTTCGAACAGTGGACCAATCCTGGAAAGCGGAGAAGCAGCCTGGAGAACAATAACGATGATAACGAGAATAGCGAGGGCAAGCATGGTGGGCGAGGGTGGGTCGCTCAGCGGCCGCCAACAGATGAAGAAGATGATGACGCCGACCCAGAGGACGGAGCAAAAGCCACCAAAGAGGTACCAAAAGAGCTTCTTCGCGTAGTTCGTCTTGGGTTTGGGGAGCGTGTTCCCGCCATCGCGGGCAAGACGCCGGGCGGCGTTTTCCTCGGAGAGGCCTTGGTCGGAGGCGACATTGAGCTGCTGGCAGATCTGGTCCTTGGTGAGCTGGTGGAAGTTGAGGTTGGCGAAGTAGTCCCGGTCGTCCTTCTTGCCGGCAACCTTGCCCTTGAGGTCGGCCACCTCATCGGCAAAGGCCTGGGACTCGGCAACCTGGATCGAGAGGGTCCGGTACTCGATCGGGACGCCGCTGAAGGGGGAGCCGGCGCCGCCAGCCGAGCCCGTGCTCAGGGAACGGCGGCGGGAGCGAGAGCGAGAATCCCTCCTCTGGGCCGAGCGACCAACACGACCACGGGGGTCATTGGTGCCGTCCTCGAAGGTGATGCCTGTAGGTCGAGGGTTGGCGGCCTCAAGATCAGGAGGCATGCCGGCCGCAGATTCGTTGGCCATGGTGCCTACAGCTGGCTGCGAAACGGCCAAAAATGCGGGATTTCCAGACGGTCCGGTGCTGGAGAGCGGCTGGAACTTGGAGTAGGGCTGATGATGGTGGTCGACCAAGACTCTCCGGCGGAGCGGTAGCCAACAAGATTGGCAGTCAACCAAGGGACGGGGCGGTCAACAGCGTCGACACTGCTGCCAGCAACAAACAACAAAGGAGGGGCCGGGAGGTCCGAATGCGAATCCAGCGTCGACAGGGGACGGCGAGTGACTTGAAAACTGCACTCTGGGCAGAATTTATATCACGCATCTCACTCGCCCTGGAGGACCTCAGGGACCGCTCTGATCCCATCCCAATCCATATTGGATGATAGCGTCGTCTGCAGGCTCTTGCGGGTCGAGGACGATCGCGGCCGGCCTCGGGGTGCCGCAGTCGCTTCCGCGTGCAGCTGGCGCTGTGGTGGGCGCGGGATCCAGTCATCAGCAGCATTGGGGGACGACAAGGACAAAGAAAGGAGGGCGCGCAAATTTTCGATTGGCCATCCCGTGCGGTTTCCAAGGTCAGGACGTCAGCCAGGCAGCCAGGCAACCGGGATGGGATGGACTCAGCAGCCAGGGAAGGAACCACCAGCAAACATCTTGTGGATGCCAGAGCAGCAAGCGGCAACAAACAGTAGCAAAGGTGCAAGCAGCACGGACGTTCACCCAGCGGGGCCAAGTCGTTTCCAAGTCATCCTGCCCCCGCCGTCCATCTGCCCTCAGCATCCTGGGAGAGGTAGACGACAGCATCACATGGATTACGTTACGTTTACCTCAGGCGTTCTGGATTTGGCATGGCCACGGCGACAGAACGGCCTAGACGATGCTGACAGGGAAGGGGGAGTGAGTGATTTATTTGTGCTCTGTCGAGTAGGTTTTATTTTGCCTCCCGCCTTCCTCAGAATTCTGAGAATCCACATGCATAAGATACGAACTCAGGGCACCTACCCAACCTAGGTAGTCTCCGCCGTGGCTGGTGGAAGTGCGTGACGGTGTAACATGGGATTCTGCTGCGGAGTCGCTGCTCTCCGCATGTTCCTCCGCCTGGCACTGCTAACGGCGCTAGCGGGCCGCTAAAAAATGCTTAATTGGTGCCCTCCCAAAATGCCCTCCAAAACCCCCACGCACGCACTTGGCTGGTCGCAGGCAAGTACCGACCAGTACCGTGCCAAGAATTGTACCTTCCGGGTATGCTACCTACAGATCCGGTACCAGTAGCGTGTCTGGTGGGACCAGGATCAGGTCTCCAGCGACCACTGTGAGGCAGCCGATGATGCAGCATGGGTGCAAGTGCACATGTCAGCGCAGCTCCCTTTCCAGGCGTCGGCTTCGTCACACCTCTCAGTCCACTCCCTGTCCGCTCTTGTGCACACCGCATCCTAGCCAACAGCATAGCATCCGTCCGGGGAGCAGCTGTCAGCCGAATCGGCTCGTACTCTTCAGGTGAAGCCGAAGGAATGCGAGTGCCCACCGATGAGCGATTTTCCATCAGCATCCGCATCAAGTTCTCCTTCTTTGTGAGCCCATTGTTGGGGACTGGACCGCTCCAAATGCTCCCAAATTTCCCTCAACAGAGACGACGGTCCTGCGAGGAGACTGGTGGCATTATGGTGCGGCTGATGTTGCTGCTCAACCTCGGTGCGGCCTGAAAGTGGAAAACAGGTCGTCCGTTGTCCCAGCTCTCGTCAGCCAGGACCCAGGATGTGATTGATCAATTCGCTGCGTCTTAAAATAAGGCATCAGTCTGGACAGCAAAATAGTCTCCATTACGCTGGGGGGGCAGGTATCTTCCACTCCCCTATCAGTGTCATCTGAGCAGTAGCAGCGGCAGAAGTAGGCTCATGGAGAGGAGAACGAGACGAAGGCAACGAAGGCGACGAAGAGGGGGAAAGCGGGCGCTATTAATGTATCTGTGACTCGCTGCTCTGGCTGTTGCTCCCCTCTTCCACGTCCTTGGAAACCAGCTCAGCTCGAGACAGAAAATCACTCGTCGGGATCCTTCTCGAGCCAACTACTGCCAATTCTTGGGCCGATCGGATCTGTCCTCGAGAGACTGACGATGCACAGCCCGTCAGAGAAGCGAAGCATGCGGTGATACCCTTCTTCCGACATGTAACAATGAGCTTCGGCCGAGGCCCTGTCATGTCCAGCCGTCAGGGGCCGTTCTCCACCCGCACCTCCTGGCGCCGGCAACGAGAGACAACTTCAGGAGACCTTCTTCGCCTGTTGGACGGACACCGGAGCAGTTGATCGTTGTGATTCCGCTTCTTCCTGGCGGAAATGATGCTCGACGTCATCATTCAGCAGGCTCGTCTCCCAATACTACTCTCACCTCGTTTGATGAAAGCGGCCAGTCCAAAGGGAGCTTGAAGTTGTTGGCCAAGTTCTGTGAGCCTGAGCGCTCTGGGACCGTGGTGGGGAAGCACGACCCCATGCGAGACCCTTCGCACTCAGAGACTGCACTGTCTCTCCGATCTCCATCCTCAGCCCGCTCTGATGGATGGGTCGGATCTTGTCGAACCTCTTGATCCTCTGGGTCTGTCCATGAGATGCCTGCCTTGCTACCATCGCTCTGTCTATCACGACCAGCAGCCCCTGCCCAGGAGCCGCCCTTGCTTGCAAACAATAATATCCTGAGGCTTTTTCGGGTCCTGTCATCCCCGTCCTGCAAGATCTTCGCATCCAGTCCATGCACTCCAACTCCAGCACATGGCAGCCAGCCGTGCTGTGACCGACAAGGGCCTTCCCGTCGTGTCTCGGCTAGCCGTGGCAACAGGCGGACACCATGGGTATTTCCATGGTGTGAACGTTGCCCCCATATACCTCTTTAATACCTCACGCCCCTCCAGTCCAGCCCAGAACGCGAGGCCGCGGTTCCGTCCCGACTATCCTGCCTGTCGGAAGAGACTGTCGAAGGTGCCAGAGCAGCTGAAATACTTTGTTTCGTTTTGGGTAGCATTGCATTCATGAAGCTGTGACTAACACAAAGACGCTTCTCCCGTGGGATGGTCCAGCCCCGGCCGCCACGAGATCGGGACATCCGAAGCCTTGGGCTCTCACCAGATTGGGTAAGCTCAAACACCATGATCGTGTCGCACCAATCTCTTCAGTTCTCATCTGTTCTCTTCTCCAACGAGATCCTGTTCCTGAAGTGACTTCCATTGACGTTAACCCCCCACGAAGAATCCCCGACTTCGACCCTCCCCTCGTGCCACAAGACTTGACGGAGTCACCTCGAACGGCACTTGCCACTCAACTCCAAAGTGTTACCCTGCTCCTGGCTTGCCATTTGCGTACTTCTCTTTCTGGTTCTGATCAGACGCGTGGAAACTCTCAGGAGGGAAACGCTCCCAGATTCCCAGACCACGAGCAGCCGACCCCTTCATTTTGTCATGACCCCCTTACCATCATCTTCCGTGGGAGCCGTCCTCTGCTGGCATGGCGACAGCGGTGGCAAAACTCCCGTATCAGTGATGGCATGGATTGAGAGAGTTTTTGGAGCATGCCCAGGGTTCGGCCCACCCAGTCGGTGTGTGATTGAGCGGTGGTGTTGGTGGAATCCCACAGAACGCCTCCAGCCATGAAATAGGGTTTTATTCTCACAGAAAGATGTGTCCTGACGACGATAATAAAGGGCAAACAGCTCCATTTGACTCCGACAATGCGGGGTTGTCCTTCGCACCAGGGACTCAAGATGGTTCCAACAACACTCCAGCGTCACCTTGTGGGGGCAGTTCGAAGGTCTGTTAAACAATCCATGAGTATTTTTTCTTTCACTCTCCTCTTTCCACCTTGCCCCTCGGCTTACTCTCGTGATCCACCTTTCATCCTTCCGCTTTCTGGAGTACTTGCGGTTGGGAGAAGACAGGGCAAAGGAACAGAGCCATGCTTCCGGAGATCTGAGCCAGGAAAAGACCGCAGTCATTTGCGATCCCCAGTCCCATCAAGGAAAACTCCCTTCTCGGGCCCAAGTACCCCTCTCTGGAATGGGCAAGATGCCCACGCTCCTCCCGTCCATACCGGCAGAGCTAACCCTGTTCCCCCACCAGTCCAGCTTGATGGGATTGTACCCAACCGCAAAAAACATGATCAACGCGCTGATGGCGACACCGGCTGTTAATGCCGCCGAGAGCACGTAGTTGTACTTCTCCCACCACGCCAACCGATACTTAGGAAGCAGATACATGAAGATGATCGACAGGATGAACCCTGGCGTCTTGTACGATAAGTTCGACGGCGCCCAGTGCTGTACCCCCTGAATCACCAAGATCGGGTTCAGCCACAACAACGACGCAACAAACGGGAACAACGTCTTATCCAGCATTGCAAACATCCTCGGCCTCAATCTCCCCCTGAGCCTCTCCTTCACCCCCGGCAGGTACTTTGGCCCGAGCCCCTGTCCGACCAGAAACAGCACCGCGATCCCCGTCCCGATCAGAAAACACCACTTAAACAGCGGGTACATCGCGCCAAACATCCTCTCCGAGCCCAACAACCCCCACATCAACGAGCTCGCATACAGCGGCGCGCCATCACCCGCACAGGTAAACCTGCTCGGCTGCTCCGGCGTACACAACCCCTTAACATTCTCCATGATGAAATTCTGCGTCGCTACTGCCACGAAACAGGTAATCAATTGTGCCAATCTGGCTCCTGAACACCGCCCGCGGCGCGATCTTGACATAGTGCGCCATCTTCTGGTCCTGGACATAGTTATCCCGTACCCCGCCAGCGCCCACGAGCCGAGCGTCTGCGCGAAGAGAAGGCGTTGGGATTACCCGGGAGGAGGTAGCCCGTAAGCACCTGGATCAGCGAGCCCAACCCGAGGTTTGTACCCGTCGTGGCGGAGAGGAAAGACAGCGGGACGGCGAAGACGAGGTTGATCCGATCATGAGAAAGACCAGCCAGACGGGGGTATCGAGCGGGTAGATAGTGAGGAAGACGCAGGCGACAACGATGGCAAGGGCGAGGATCAGCAGGAACCACCAATCGGGAACCTCGGGTAACGAGACATGAGCCGGCTGTGCACGTCCATGGCGCCTTCGTAGTTGCCGCGGCCGTGGCGCAGGCCCTTATAGAAGTTGACGTAGGCTTGTCCAACGGTGGTCCACTGGTTGACCATGATGTAGAGGAAGTAGACGGGTAGAAAGCAAAATTGGCGCGACGGTGAGGATGTAGCCGGCGGAGTAGAATGGCGGGGAATAGGACTGGTAGGCGGTTTCGTTGAGGTGGTTGTTCGTCACGACGTTTTGGACGCTGGGGTTGAGGTCAGCTGTGGCTTCCCTTCCTGTCCCTTTTCCGGGTTGCCTTCCTGACTTCAGTGTTGCTGGGACAGAGAGACGAAGCGGTTAAACGCTCATTGAAATTTGACCTACCGGTAAGGCTTTCCGTCGTTGGCAAAGGCCGAGCTCGAATTGATGGTAAATAGGCTGTGTAGTTCATGTTCTTGTAGAAGATGCCCAAGATGACGGCCCCACCGAGCAGCGAGCCAAACCACATGGTGCATGTACTGAAGAACGGCTGAGCCAGAGCGGCATAGGAGCTGGTGGCGATGTTCCAGTCAATGTTTGTGATGGGATTGAACAGGCCTAACCCTAGAGATGACCCGGTGAGAATGGCTAGGGTAAGGTTCTCAGGGGCAATCCAGGTCATCCAGTTGAACGTCGACAGCGCGGTGAACAGATACCCCGGAAGCCAGTAGTAGATTGCCATTGAAATGGTGCAGATATAGAAGAACTTGTACCGCGATATAGTCCAACCGTAGATGTTCTCTTTGGGTTCAGGGCGTGTCAAGGCCCGGTTCATGGCGATCGTTGGCAGGATTGTGGGCCACAGTGCCTTGACTGGATACACACTGAAGCGGCGCAGGTAACCTGCGAAGCCCATGCCCATCAGTTGGACGAAGAGAGTCAGCATTAGCTGGTAACCGAACGTGATGAATTTGAGACCGTAGTATATATCCATCTTCTGGACGAGGATCTGTGAAAATCGTCCATTCAGTAACTCACAAAGTGGAGGATGGGAAAAGGAGGCCTACCATCCCATATGAATTGGTGGTGTAGATGGCAATGTTGTACGTGATGGTAGCAAACATTTGCTCCTTGAACGTCCAGCGGCCTGGGTTGAGTGAATGGCGGACGCCAAACAGCGTGATGCCCCAGTCAGGGAGCACCCACTCGAGGAATTTGGCGCAGGGGAACAGCAGAATCTGTATCACAGACCCACTAAGTGCTTGAAGTCTGTCAGAATACCATCACTTCCTGAATCCGGTTTGAGAATACTTACTGATTGACGGAAATCTGCTGTTGAAGAACGTCGACATAAAGGTGCCGATGACAGCCCAAGATATGCCCAGGAAATACGCCCGGATGGTCTCGACAGGGACGCTTGAATCGTCCATTATCTCTGCCACGGCGCGGACTCCTGGGTATGGAGATGAGTACCGCATCATGACGGCGTCGATCCTTAGGTCCCGGTCGTAGAATTCCCCAAATTGCTTGGGCCCTCAACAGCCGGCGCATCCGCTCGCGCATCTCAGTTGGGAAGTTCCAGTCATCGGCATGAAATTGTACGATTCCTGGATGATGGCAATGGCTTCCTCCTCGGTCATGTTGTTGATCTTGTCGAGTATGTATTCGCCTTCGCCGTTGGGCGCCAGCTCCTCCAGGAGACTGTGAGGTATCTGGTCCCCGATGCACGCGTGCCCGCCGGGGGTCTTCTCCAGATCTTGTCCCGGCGTGTCGGCGATAACCTCCACATCATTCCCGGTTTCCAGCTTTCCGGCCATTGTGTCGAATGTGGTGAGGGATGAGGGGTGTGTGCTTTGCGAAGGGCCCAGAAGTCAATGGTAGGCTATGAGCCGAGTCCAGTGAATTGAGCTCGACGAGGAGTGTTCAACTGCAAATATCGCAAAGCTTCGGCGGATGGGTGAACCAACATCTATTCCTGCTCAACCCAGACTTCTTCTGAATGGTTGTGTAAAGCCGAAAGACAGGGTCAGCACATCTGGACCCTCCCTCAGCGTCACGCGACGAGATGCTTTACTTCCCCGGCCATGTTGAACGTTACATGGGATCACTTTCACAGACGACCCCTTCCGGGTGCAGGAGGAAGTGCGGGGATTGGAGACATGCATGCTGGATATTAATGGGAATAGGCAGCATCCCGCTCTGTGATATGTCGTAGAACCTTTACCTTCTTCTCGAGACTTGGGGGGGTCGGAACTAGATCGAAAAGGAAGGAGGACTGAAAGTGGCAGCATTCGACGGCCAACGGAGCTTTTAGGTGCTGGATCTTGGAAGAGGTTGATTCAGAGGGTGTGGGCTCATGTGACTCAAAGGTCCAGCGGCAATTTTGCTGAGAAGGTGAAGTTTGAGTAAGCCTCGATGGGTAAATGCTTGATGCTTGAGTTTTCCTTGCTCTCTCTCTTCAGTTTTACTCTTTTGTTCCCTGTTAATATGGCTTGAGAAGTGTGGGTCAGCTATAACTTATCACTGAGATCTCCAGGGGGCTGGGAACAAAAACATCAACAAAACTAAGTACTGGGGATCAAAGCTAACCATATTCAAAATGATGTTGCTCACTATCTGACTCCAAACTCCCGTCGTACCAAAATCAGAATCAAGAAAAAGGAGTAGCTGCTTAAGGACAGGCCTTTGTACCAATTCTCGCCCTCAAGACGACTCGGGCACGGCATAGAGAGGTCTCAAGCTGCCGCTCCTGTCGACAGAACCAAATTTCCTAGCATCCGCATAAATCCACCAGAACACTGAGCGCATCAGAGCTTGACAGGTGCTGGAGCAGGCGGCCAGTGCGGCCACAGATCATTTTCATGTGCATGTCAATATTGGCGAAGCACCAGACCAGCCGGACGGGCCCAGCTCTTTCTGGCTTGGTTGTCAGCAACTATCTCGTGGAGCTCGAGTGTGAGCCTTGAAGCATTTCAGGGCACTTACCATGGCCTTGTCGCCCTCCTCGTCCATGTGTTTGGGCAAGTCCCTCAACTTCGTCGCATGCGGCCTCAGGCTAAGGATGGTCGGAATCTCGTCCCCAAGGTGCTTCATCAACGGCGGCCCAAATGCATCAATCATGCCCACAACCTTGGCTCCATCGAACTTCTCCTTATCCGCCAGCACAGCCTCAGCATACGCCTTGAACCATCCACGCCATCATGGAACGACCTGTGCTGCTCGATGTTGATGTCCATGATCCCCTTGATGCCGTCAATTTCTCGACAATGGGGAAGAACATGGCCTCCTCGCCGGCGTGGTGGGTGTGCAACAAATTGTACCAGCCCGTCATGTATTGGCAGAAGGACTTCTCGTCGGCGAGCTTGATGTGCGGTGCTTGTAGGTAGATGGAGTTGAGCCCGCGGATGATCATGTTGTGGAGTGACACATCTCAGAAGCCAGCGTGTCGAGCATGTCTGGCTGGGGCTCTGTCAGTCTGCCTTTGGTCGCATGGAGGGGAATAACAGGTAGGATTTTGGGAGGGTTGCCTTGCCTCGATGCCCTTGCTCTTTGCCTGGAAAACCGGTGTTGGCACGAGGGCAAAAGGGTGATCTGCATATACCGGAGCCATGTTGAAGAGAATTGGAGGCTGTGGTCGAGATTCTTCTCTTTCAACACGTTCTAGAGCTATCTCCTTGGGTTCTTGGGTTCTTAGTGTGAGTCGGAGCAGGTTGGGACTTCAGCTGATGGTCTGACAGGTGATTTGAATTGAGACAAGGGCATCTTTATGTCTTCAACTTCTTCAATCCAACTATCGTTATGGTCATCTCATCCATTCGTGGATGGGGTCGCGCTGTGTCCCAAATTGGTCGACAGAGGATTGAGCTGCGCCTCCACAATAAACCCTGATCGGCTTCTCCAGCCACTCACACAAGCTTATTCGTTCCTTCACCGCCGGACATAGTGGCGCGTTACTCAGCACTAAGCCCTGGCCTGGTTGTCAACGGAGTGCCTGTTGCTGATTGGGACACATCCGCGAGATTGTCAAGACCGTCTTGGGAGTGGAGAAGCAGATTGGCCACAAGCAATCTCCAGGCAACTACCAAAAGATGCCAGATTCCGCAACATTTCCTTTTTCTGGAGGGGTCACAGCCCACCTCATAACGGATTCCTTTCTGGACACAAGCGACCATCGGAGCCAGGGTGAACTAACAAGACGGGAAAGACTTGCGTGACCTTTCAAGTGCCTAACTATTGGGGTTAGAGTCGTTTGATCCTACTCTCTAACCATATTCACCCTGATCCCTGGTGTGGCCGATCTCGACAGTCAAACCGCTGCCCTAAGCATACGGCCTCTGATGATGGAGTCCAACTCGTAGACCGCGAGAAGCGCATCATCGTTGACGCGCGTGATACCCGGCCACTTGCTCATGGTATGGCCGACGTCCTCGGGCGGACTCCACAGGACCTTGCCCTCGGCCACCTGTTCGCCATACACGGCCTTGATCTTGGCACCCTGTGGCCATTGGACTTCGTCCTCCGGTGTATCCTCGTCCGTCATGAACACCACCGCCAGCGATCCATCCGAGAACGAAGCGATCTGCGGAGCCCCAGCACACTTCCCGTCCGCCGGCTCATACACCGTATGACGCCATCCCCAAGTGTCTCCATCATCATACGACAAAACCGCCTCAATGGAAAACAACCCCGCTCCTCGCCTTGTCGTCTCCATGACCATGACCAGCAGGTGCTCGCCTGTCACTGAATCCACCGTCTCAGCGACCCCAACCATGCCATCCCGCAGCCTCTCGTCCTGGCCCGTGACGCATACCGGCTCCGACCAAGTCGCGCCCCCATCGCTGCTGCGCACGATCATGGTGTCTTGATCGTCGTGATCCATCTCCTGCGAAAAATACAACTGAATCTCCTCGCCTTCCTTGGCCAGGCGGAGGAAGGGTTCCCAGGGCCCAGGGGAGCGGGTTTCTCAAAGGCCTGAGAGAGGAAAGCCCACGACTGGCCGCCGTCGGTGGACTGGCACACGGTGATGCGGAAGTAAGTCGGATTGCCGTCGTCATCGACATCGTGGTTTCGAAAGGCGGCGAGGATGGTCGGCATGTCACCATCCCCGGGAAGATGGAGCAGGGAGATGTTGTCGCAGTCGTTGGTAGGGGACGTGCGGGTTACTTCGCCGTGGGGTTCGAAGGAGCGGCCCTCATCCGTGCTGCGGCCGATGACGAGGCGGCGTGCGTCGGGTTGGAAGTTGGTGAATCCTGCGAGGATGGAGCCATCTGGAGAGGGCATAGGCGGGGATAAGTACCGGGAATCTCCTGGACGAAATGGTCTTCGGCTGCGATGTGCAATCGGCGAGTGAAGGGCATGTCGCCGTCGATTTCAGAGTTGTTGCCGAACATGTTAGGCTGATGCTTCGCAACAAGCTTGACCGCGTCAAACCTTTAGTAAAAGAATCGGTTGGGAACGGTTTTGTCGAGGACTAGAAAGGTCAAAAGATGACGTGGCAGGATGGAGCCAACACACGGGGAGGGGCAGCAGAGAAAATTATGGATTTGGATGCAGCGCATCGACGCGGGAAGGAGTACGACTTGAGAGTCAGGCTGCCCCAAATCGGCTGGAAGGCACGCTGAGCTTCATTCAAATCGCGGCCCAGTGGGACAGCAATTGGTAAGGGTGTGTGTGCCCGACGGCAGGAGCCCGTGGAGCACAGGAGCTTTTGTTTACGTCATCAGGGGTTTGTTGACGTTGGACAGCGGAGTCGATCGTCGCTTCTTCTCAGGCACAACGTGGAAGCAACAAGTCAATTCGCTCGCTGTTCAGTGGAACTGGGCGGCCGCGGGTGCCAGGAGTTACCAACCTGAAGCATTACTACCAATTACCGCAGTGCATTGTGACACACGACATGGAACGAAGGACAGTGGAGGGCCAGACAGTGAGTAGGCGTTGCTATGAACCTTGCCTTAGAAGCGATTAAAGCATTTTTTCTGCCTATATTTAACGGGGAAAATACATATACATTTATAATATTACACAATCAAACGGAGCTACTCAATCACGTATCAGTGGGCTCGAACTGCGCCTTCAACCATACATCAATGATATTCGCCAGGTGTGGAAGGGCCTGCCCGAGCCGCAAGTTAATCACAGTACTTCATTCAATTTCTAGAGACTCAGGCGATGTCAAAATTGGTTGGGTGACTCGCAAGCTGAGCGGCCAAACGATGTTAGCAATGCCATTGGAGGCAACATGGGCCACAATTCGTGAATAACCCAGGAGACCGCGAGATATCGGGCTGGCCCATGATTTGACGTCAATGAACCCCCAGCAGGAGGTTTGGGCCCAGGGAGGAGAAATCCCATGATAGAAGGAAAGAAGTTTGATCTTCCCATACTATAATAACAAAACAAAGCGAAAGAGAGAAGCGAAATGGCATAGAAAGTAAGTATACAGGAAAAAAAGACATGGTCGCACCCCATAGTCGACATTGTTATCTCCGGCGATACCTTACTGAAACTTCAAGTCTTGCTAAGTTTGACATCCTGTTTTACTCTACAATGCTTGACAGAGGAGATTAAACTCACACACGTCCCAGCATTCCAGGTCCATTGATGCTATCCTCCGACTTGGACTCATTTTAGGCCACAGCGACACACAGCTCACAGTGGGCCAGGGGATATCTTTGTCGTTTTGTCTTACGGGAGCTGAGAGTACAAGTCTGCACCGCGGTGTCTCACCCAGTGATGTACGGGCCGCGTAGATGTAGCCACGCTCGTACTAGCATCAATTACCCATCACCAGGGGAAATGCCCATCTCTTTCTCTGGCTGGAAAATCCACATGCATGTGCCCAAATCGGTTCACCTGACAAACGGCAGTTTACGGGCGTCAACCAACCGTTTCTCAAACAAGGCCTAGATGCTTAGCAGCCCATAAGGTCTCAGAGTGCTTTGTGGGTGCTGCTCACTTTGCTCTGCAGACTTGCCGCGCCATTTCTGACGCGAGGCCCAACAGATGCACCTTGCAAGGACACAGATTTGTCAAATTGGTTCGTGGAAGCTCCCTGCCCTCCCTCTTCTTGTGGCTCTTTTCATTGGTTGGGAAGAGGGGGCGAGTGTCTCGGAAAAAGCCGCGAGAATAAGAGGAAGCTTTTCTGAGCTCTTCCAAACCAGGCAGAGCCCCGCTCTTGAGACCCGAAACACTCGGTTGCCAAGAATTTTATGCGCAGATTGCCCGAAAGCTTTATTGAACTCAGGACGACGTCTCTCCAATCAGGCACTTCTGTCTGCCGTGCTTGTGATAAAAAAAGAGGAAAGATGAAAACAGGCTCCAGAGTCCGATATTCCAGGGTGAGCGAGTCGGGGCCTAGGGCCAACTGAACATTGTAACATGACTCTGCAACTAACGGATAGCTTGCAGGCATTTCTCGTGGCTCCCGCGGGCCGGCTCCGTCGTTATCTCGAAGAGGCCTAATCCGGGGTAGATAATGGTCCGGTCTTCCCCAACAAGGAAGAAGCCACCCGTCATCACAGGCCGAACGATGTCTTGAGTGGACTCCATGGCCAAGGCTCGGGTTTACCAGCATCAGGCTCCCGATAGATCGACGAGCGAGCTCTCGGGGAGGCGTTCTTGAGGTTGACGTAACAGCTACTACCGAGTCTCAACCTACGTATCGTTTGACATGCCCCCCAGACACGCCCTTTGTCAACGGCAGAGGCAAATATATTGGCGTTATTTCGGAATTTGAGCCATCAATCGCATTCGAAAACGCGTTGCCGGCCAAGGCGTTGCCAAGAATCAGCCATGGCATCTCCATGGGAGGCTCGTATAATCAGCCCCTGAATCTTGCGGAACGGCTTGGTACGGGCTTCTCTTATTATCTCTTCTTTTTCTTGTCCCAAGCCGTCAAATGCCGGGCCTCGCTATTTCATCTCTCCTCCTGAGCGGCGGCAGTGCTGCCTTTGTGGGGCTTCCTGTCCGGCTTGAGACGCGGTCACCCGTTACCTCCCACTTGGCCCAACGTTCACCTCAACATCGGCAGGTCCGTTGATGGCTCGGTGACCGTCACCTACAGTTCCTGTGTTTCCTCATCTCTTCCAGATGCCCGCCACATCCTTGGTGAGACAGCAGCCAAGAAGTCATCTGACGGGACACGTCTGGTTTGGGTTCTCCCAGATGACACCGAATTAGGTGGTTGTCTCTCGGCATAGAACTAGGCCGGCATACCCGTCGGGCGCAGTGAGCGCCCAGATGATGCAGAACCTCCAGAAACGGAGAGCTAAAAGCGAGCTGGTCAGTGTGGCCCTCTTGTATGCACAGAGACTGGTTACTAACACAGAGCCATCTCAGCAAGCATTGCCATGAACGAGTCCAGCGGCATCGACGCGCTCGGTCCTTGGTTCGATGGTGTGGCGCTGCTGAACAATAAGTAGCCCAGACCAGTGGACGTCAGAGCGGCCAAATTCAAGGAGGTCGCCATCGTCGGTGATGGCATGTCATGCTTCACGAGCTATCTTGTCCTAACTCAAGCCGGGTGAACAACATTAAAATTCTTGAGACTGACCAACGTCTCGGTGGGAGAGTTAACGCCGAGTAACTCAGCAGTAGTACCTTCCGACTTCCTACCAGCACATGGGTCCCATGAGGTTCCCCAACACGTACAAGGACCGGATTACGGGCGAGTCTCTCACCACCTCTGATCACCTGCTCATCTTCCAGCTGGCGGAGGAGATGAACCGCATCAACCGCCATCACAAGAACCTGAGCGTCGACTTCATTAACTGGATGCAGAACGACCCCAACGGCTTGGTGTATAAGAACGGCTTCAAGCTGTCATCTGGGCTGCCGCCCACTGTTGCCCAGATCCAGGCCGATCCCACTCTCGGCTCTCCGGTCAAGGCGATAGATGGCTCGACCAAGGCTTTTGCCACCGCCGTGAAGCAGCACATGCCCGCCCTCATTTTACGCGGCGCCTGCAATGAACATGCTCAAGGTGCACAAAGAGTGGACGGTTAAGTGGCATAGTGCCTTTTCCTTGGCTTGCATACTGATTATCAAATCAGAGAATGACCTAAGGGACTTGGATGAGAGACGCGGTCCGAGGTTGCTTCCATGGTCAATTGCCTCGGTGGCAGTCTCAATGGCACTAATGTCAACAGTGGTAGCGGGGTGTCCCTTTGGCACGATGTAGGACTGGCGCCCTTGGATAAAGGGTAACGCCGCTGACATTTCAACGGATCTATAACACCGTCTCCTTCAGCGCCACCTCCTGACGGACCATCAACGGCGGGCTCAACCGCCTGCCTCTGCCTTTCCACCTCCTGATCGACAAAGACACCTACATAAACCGCAAATTCGAGCGCGTCCAGTTTACCTCCAATGGCAAGGACAAGAACAAGACGCCCAAAGTACAGCTCACCTGGCGCGGCACCTCCCGAAACGAACCCCGCAAACCCCCCAGAACTCAACTCCACACCTCCATCTTCCACTATGCTCTGATCTCGGCCCCCTTTTGCGTCGTCCGTAGCTGGCATCTGCCTTCCAGCCTCCCCACCACTACCGCGAACGCCATCAACAACCTCGGCAAGGCCTCGGCCTGCAAGGTCGCGCTCGAGTACACAACCGGCTTCTGGGAGCACCTTCCAAGCCCATTCATCGGTGGCTGCTCGACCTCAACTGATATCCCGGGCATCGAGACAATTTGCTACCCGAGCTACAACATCAATGGCGCGGGGAAGGCGACCGTCCTTTTTAGCTAACTGTGGCCGGCCTGGGCTGCGTCGCTGAGCGATGAGGAACATGTGAGAATTGTGCTGGATGCAATGATCGAGATTCATGACGAGGGACGAGGAAGTTGTATACGGGTAAGCATAACAGGCGGTGCTGGGGCCATGATCCCTTAGACAGAGCTGGGCGGCGGACCCGAGTATTTGGCAGCATAAGCTGCATATTCCGGAGTATTCTAAGACGTATGATGGTGTAAGTTGCCTTTCATGCTTCTAGAGTATGAAACAAGAATACTGACGAGAGGGGTGCAGCTGATATTCATTGGCGAGTACGCCAGCTACACGCCTGCTTGGATTGCCTCGGCCCTCGAATCGGGTATCAGGGGCTCAGTCCAGCTGCTGCTTGGTAGGGTTGCCTACACTCAGCTTTTGTCCACAACTCGGCTAACTACTCTATTCAGAACTCGGACTGCTGGACAAGACCAAAGATACTGTGAGCAAGTGGATGTCGAGATGGGTTGGCATATAATGTACCAACTGAGTAGCTCCGAAGGATAGGACCCGGCCCTCAGCCGGTTTCTGCTGACGAGTCTTATTTCAGGAGTGAGAGAGAGAGATAATGTGCTAGACGTTCCAAGAAGATTGAACGTTCGTTGGATGATAATCAAGGCTAAGACAGGATGTGTTGCAGGTGTGGGAGAGAGCACTGGCCTACATCTGCAACACAGGACCCTTGACCGAAATCAACCCCTTGCGACGGCCTTGATTAGCATATCTTCTGCGTCCTTACTCCCATTTCAGCGGGTACGACCAGACACGATAGGACCCTCGGCATCTTATCAACTCTCCTATAGGTACGGTAAGGAAAAGGGGGACGGGGTTACCGGGTGCCGCAACTATGGAAGGAGAAGTCGAAGGAGAGTGGCGAGCTGAAGGCGTATGCTAAGTGCCTGAAGGTCAAGTATTGCGACGGACGTGTCAGAGGGCAGATTGGAAGCGGCATAAGAAGGAGTGTACTGCTAAGAAGTAGTGAGGATCCGGCAAGCTATGTGTGAGCACCTGGCTACTGTGGGCTGCAGGAGCGTTCAATGAGGTGTGGCTTGGATCATGGTCGCCAGGATCACTCTTCCAAATTTGATGTCTCGTCGCAGGAGGTGTTCATCCTCGACTTCATCGGTAGAGTCCGCTTGGTCTAGAGGGCTGAGGAACGCACCATCACAAGAAGTAAGTCGTATAGGTGATGCTCTGCCGTCGGTGACATGGTTGCGGAGAGTAGCTATTGGCGTCAATCGCACTCTATCCATCGCCTCGACTATCTGACGTACGCTTCTCAGGTTATTAGTAGGAAGCGATGGAGTTGAGTGGGAAGGTGGGCGGAGAGAAGGCGGGAGCAGGCAAAAACAACTGGCAGTGGTGGGAAGGGCCGAAGATGAGGGGCCTGAGTGACATTGTATCCAGCGTCTCAAATGGCTAGACAAGTAGGAGGTGTGCGCCAACGAGGCAGAATATTTTTGTTTAACAAGATATACAGCGTTGGTAATGACGAGGGCCAACGGTGAGATTTAGTGCATGTCCTGATGCCCGCGAGGAATGGTCTGCTTTTGTAGATTTGCCCCAATCCCCTATACCTTCGACGAGTCTGAGCATCCCGTCCCCTTTCCGGCACCAGGTAGGCTTCGATCTCCCCCGGGTTTACGCAAGCGACCGGCTTCTATTATGGCTCGGCCTTGAGTCCCGCTCGGCTAATTCCGTGCTGCCTGGGCGGCCGGCGGAGTAGGTTGTTCTAGTCCGCAAGGAGTGTGTCCGCCCGGCACGCTTCTTTCTGTCCATATATCTTACATCTGTGGCACATCGCTTCTGTTGCAAACGAGGTCGTTGACCTCCTGCGTTTGCAGACCGCCCAGCCTGCGTTTGTTGCCCCCGATGGCTATTAAGTAGCCATTGCGCCCACTTCTTCCACTTCTTCAAGTCAACTTAACACAACACTTCAATAGACAACACACATCACTGATTTCCTACATTTGAGCCCATCACTGCAACAGCGCTTCTATGTCCAAAGGTAGGCCCCCCCCCACCTTAATCCCTCGACTCGCAAACTTCCGTACCTGCGCCGCCAGTTGTCCGCCAATGGTCGCTCGTTATGGCGTTTAACGAATCAACGCTTTTTATGCCTCCGAGCGGTTGTCGCTCTCGAAAGCCGGTACCCTCCTGCTTCCTGGTTGCCCTCCACGAGCTTTCCCGCAAGAATACTGGCTAGGAGTTTCAATTCATCCACCGAGCCAGTAACGTTAGGTCCACCGAGCAATGTCACTGGTTGAAGACTAAGTCTATAGGCCAGATCCATGATCTGGACGGCGGCTCGTTTGCATTTGCACCTTTTGTGGTCACACGCAACTTTGCATGCACTTTGCTTCATGCTGTGCCAATCAATCCACAAGAATCTCAATCCCAAGTACTGCATGTAGGCAATTTAATTATACAGTCGAAGACGCAGTCCCGAACCGGCGAAGGTAGAACTTCGGCTTGTCTCTGGTCTGTACATCGTAGCGTCCCTTGCTTCTTGTCCTCAAACTGGGATTGCGTCTAGATGTACGATAGAGCGAGGAACTTCTTTTCATCGAAAGCGTGACTCGCAAAACAAGGCATATCACAATGTCACTTCTCAGGCTTGCTGCGAACGATTGACCGGGTAAGGCAGCCTCTGAACCTTATCTCGCAGTTTCCGTCACTTACCCTGTATGCCACCCTAGGTGGATACCAAGAAGTGGCAGACAGGATTCAACCGTGTCATGAACCAGGCTAAGTGCGACAAGGGTATAGCGATGGTGTTATTAAAAGTAAGCACTAGTGCAGCTCGGTCCCTGGTTTCTTTCTGACTAAAGCAGAAGCACAATGGTATTGTGATGAGTACCTTGGGGAGAACAGCTGGGACTTTACACTGCCCCGAATACATGCTCCCGAAAAGCCTCATCAACTACCTTCCACCATCGAAGCGGCAGTATCTCGGCTTTGACACATTTATGCAACACTTCGGAGCCCTCCCCAAACCTCGATATTAACCTCGGTTTCAGTCTACGCGGCCTGGTCAGGGCTATTCAGGGTGGTGAACCTTGCGACATTTCCGAGATCATCTAACTCACTTCAGCGAAACACTGGGATTAAAACCATCAAGGACCGCTTGAATGGCTTGCTTAACGGCTACCCTGGCATCTTCTTCGCCGTGGAGACAGGCAACGCCGAAATGCTCAAAACATGGGTCGGCTATGCCGGTAACGTAGACCACAGTTACCGCGGAGTGCCTCTTCTCGGCTTCGTGCTTGGTCTCTGCCAATCCTTCTAGACGAATATGCCATGGTCCTCACAATACTTCTGCATCTCGGTTGGCCGGTAGACGTCAGTCCCCAGGCGTTTTATGCCCCTCTGCATCGAGACCTCCCAGATACCGGTTTCCTTCAAAATGAGATCCAGGATTTGAAGGAGAGAAACAAGAGCTGGTGCATCCCGGCCATTCGAAGGTGGATTGCGGGGGCACTCAACTTGAGCTCTACCATGCGATATGACCTCCACATTGCATATCTTCACCAGCCACTCTCCGGTGCATACAGAAACTTGCTCAGGCCCACAAAGCCAGTGAGCTGCTCGGTATTCGACACTTCCTGATAGGTCAGGCGGCAGCATGCGCGCTCCTGACTGAGCGCTTTTTGGCGTACGTTCACTCGAAGTCAGCGGTGTTCAGTGGTGGAGTGCTAGAGGGAGATTACATCTTGTATAACGTCGCCGAGCTTGTTCTTCCGTCCTCGTCCCACTGACTGCGCTTCTCAAGATTCTGATAGCGTAGCCGACAGGCGCTTCGAGATATCGAGCCATTTCTGCTGTTTCGGAGCTCAATGATCAAGGCGTCCTCCTCGGGCGACCACCTGCTCTGCTTCTTCACCGGCGACTCAGAAATGTGCGGTCTCATACTGCGTTTCCTGCCCCGGCCGCTACCAGAACGAGTTCCTGACGCTCTCGAGCTTGGTGCTGTCGACAGGGTCTGCCCCCTGACTCTAGCTCCGGTTCCGCCACCCGTAGCAGGGCCTAAACGCGGAGACAATGGGTCGGGTCCAGCTACGGCAAAATATGCCTGTGGCGGACTGCTCGGGGTGCTCCTGTCATCACCGTTGCTGATGTCTGGGCGGAGGTGGGCGGTATCTGCTGGGTGGGCGGTACGGAGGACTCATTTAATTTGGGATGCCTAAGAAGCAAGGCGATATCCATAACGATTATGTCTCGCTGGACTTGCCTAGATAACAGTGCCTAGCCGACCGAAGGCGTGTCGCTGGTTGTTGGTTGAAATGGGGAAAGAATGAGGCACAAGACACAGTCGGATGAAGGACGCTGGCAAGGGGTAAGGCGGCTCGACTTCTAAAATCCAAAGACAATAGGGGTGCGATCTTGCTAGTGGCATAGAGCAACAACGAGAATAGCAAGAACGAAAAGAATGAAAAACAGAATTCCGCCTGGAAAACGGAAGAGAAAAGAGTGAGGTTGTCAAAGGAGTGGTGCGGTCGTCAAAGCACCGATGTAGACCATACTTCTTCCCTGGGAATTGACCAGCGTCAAGACCCCAAGGCGGCCGAGCCTGAAACCACGACAAGAGACAGGAACGGGGGCAATATTATGTCGAGCCGGCAATTTGGAGATGAGGAACAGGGGACACAGTGTGAATGGTGGTCTGGAACGTGTAGAGGTTGGAAGAGAGCAACTGGACCTCACCCCAAGGGAAGAGACATGAACAATGCCAGGGGTGAGGTACAGGTGAACCCTGTCAATCCGCCTCGCCAGAGCAGGGTTGGTGGACGAGCGTGCCGCTCGCGCTATCGTTCCGAACGCACCTGCGGCTTAGTACCAGTTGGGTGAGCTGCCGGTGCTGCGCATCTTCCAGCCTTACCTTCTCCAGAGGGAATGGTGCTCTGCAGGTGGCGCACATCATTATAGATGAAACTAATTCCAACCCGTTTTCAGTTTCGGATTCCCGCCGTCTATTGCAAGCCCGGACAAGCCGGTGACAAGCTATAACGTTATTCGCTTGGTTACAGTACAACTTCAAACCCTCAGGGTCACCATCAAAACGGATCCTGCTTACTGCATGCACATCCTCGACGACGCGGGTAAATGCTTCTTTTACACCCTGCCCTGTCCTACCATCGCACTGGGCATAGAGATAGCCATGCGTCCTGGCAAATATCTCACCAGGTTCTTCCTTGACATCATCATCAGGATTTGTAGATGACCGAGTCGCCTGCGTATTGTCCTGGCCATCTCCGAGTCGGAAGCCTACTACCAAGACGGTTAGGGGAAGAGGCCGTTGTTGCATTTCCGGGACGGAGCTAATTGCCGATTGCCATAAATCGGTCATCTCATTGAAAGACTCCTGACAGTCGATTTTATATGTCAGGGCGATGCTTAGGTACGCGCCGATCCCGAGGTAGACCACCGGCGTATGCCGGACGACTTCGGCCGAGGCTGTATCAACTTCATAGAAATGCCATCGTAGTAGACCTGAAGTAAGTAGTAGATGTTATTAACCAAGAATTCGGTGCCAGGGTATAGTTGTCTATCGAGCAACTAGTTATAGACGTATGAAAAGAATTAGCGCGATTTAAGTAATAAGGCTATAAAAGAACGAAGTCGACGAACCTTTTCTAGCACGTCGGCTGCACTACGAGAGCCTGGCTTGTCCAAAGTAATGATCAGGACCAACTTTGGTTCGTCCCTATTTATAGTTAGTATAAGTACGGTAGAAAGGTGATTATAATTGAAATAGTTCAAGGTGCTAGGCTATAAACTTTTAGGTTCCTCAGGCGCCTTTGGAGGAGCGACAACTGTCTTTGCCGCTTTTGATTGTGTCGCGTCGGGGCTTGTAGACTGGGGCGATAGCCGTTTTGCTCCCTTGTTCCGAGGCCACCGAGTCCACCGGGCCCACCAAGGAGACATGGGAGCTCTTAGGTGGTTGTGGAGTTTTGACTAAGAAATAAGATTGGAATCGGATACGCTGGCGAGAACTGTTGCTCTTCAAGCCAGCAGCAATTGCAAGCCAGCAGCAATGGTAGAACGCGAGACGTGATGTATTGGAGGATGAGACTAAGGTAATACCTCTCTGCCTGGGCTGCAGGATGCAGCGAGAAAAGAGTGATGGGTGGGCTTGCCCATATGGCGCCACACAGACCACCTAATGGCGCGAGTCTGCGTCAGGTAGTACGCTCCTATGGACAGATTTCCCTGAACTGGCCGAAAAGGTGGACCTAGGTCGCACCCAGGATCCCCAGGCGCGTCTGCAGTGTAACCTGACAATGTGATGAGCAGAAAGATCTCCAATTGGTTGCTACTTGACGAGTCCAGCAGTCGTTTGGCCTGGTGTTCCATCAGATATTAATCGTCTCTTCCCTTAAGATTTAAGAAGCAGCGGGCACTGGGAGGACACACTACCTCATGTTCCCGTCGTAACTGTCTCGCTATGACCTCTTAGAGTTATCTGGTAAAGCATCTCCTATCTCCAAATCCCAAGCGGGTTTCCACCGAGTCCACATCATGCGGCAAACCGCTGACCTTTATCGAAGTGGCCCACTACATCGGACCGCTCGACGAAAGAGGTATGAGGCTTTTGGTCGAGGCCGCGCCCCGTACAACTACGCCCAGGGCATGCCGCATGACGGATGGCGCGAGTTCCTGCCATACATCATCAGTCTCTGGAAAACGGGCCTGCCTCCGTCACCCAAGAGGGCCTTGTCAGCTACTACCGGCGTCACCCACACGGCGCCTGTTCCGGTGGCACGACAACGGGCAACACGGCGAACCAACTGCAGTTCGAATACGATCCTAGCAGCCTGCTGCGCGACAGGGTGTTCTATACAGCGCTCCTGACCAGCCCGGCCGAGGTGACGGTCACAATTGGCGGTGTCACACAGCAGGGTCGATGGGATCAAGAACCGGACGGCGGCGTCGACCTCTACCATGGCAGTGTGCCGATGAACGGCGCGAACCGGCAGTGTAGCCGTCGTGATACGGAGAGGGGGGCCACCATCGCCACCGTCGACAACAGGCCTACCATCTCCGCAACGTGTCCAACCGGCCTTAGCAACTACAATCCGTGGGTCGGCAGCGCTCGCGGTCCTGCCATCGGCGCTGTTAGTCCGCCGAGGAAGCTGGAGACCCTGTCGTGCGTCGAGGGTTTTGGCGTCAACGAGTTTATGGGACTTTGCGACTTTGCCTGTCACAACGGATACTGTCCCAGCTCGGCCTGCGTATGCTTGAAGCTCGGGGTGGCCAATCCTCCCAACGTCACGAACACGCCTGGTTATCCCCTGCCCGGAAAGAGTGCGTCCTTTCGGGTACTGTTGCAGTTTTGCTTGCAATCACGGGTACTGCCCCGATACCGTATGCGGCTACGAGCCCAACGAAGGAGTTATCCCAACAACGTCGCCCTCCCTGCCCAGCGCCTGCACCTCGGGCACCGCGATTGAGTCCCAGACGCCGCCTTCCAGGGCCTCTGCGACTTTAGCTGTCATTTTGGCTTCTGCCCCAGGCACATCTGCCGATGCACTGGAACGGGCGCCTTGATCGACCGGCCTCCCAAGGTCGACGGCAAGGGGTACTTTCTCGACAAGTCGGTCGACGACCGCGGACTGTGCAACTTTGCATGCACTCACGGCTACTGTCCCGGCGTCTGCGGTAACTCAACCGTCAGGGCCCGTATCACGACCGTGACGCTCGCAACAGGCATCTGGGATCTCCGACAGTTCAGTGCCAGCCCCCCTGCATCCTGGTCCTCCCATCCTCCACCCTCTCCTCAGCCACGACCATCGTCATCCCGCCCTACACGACGTCGCTCGAGTACGGCTGGACGACTACCAGAACTGTGGGGGGCACAGTCACCAGAGTGTACAGGTCCACCACCATCACCACGACCATCAGAATGCCGGCTGTCACTACGAGCGTCATCGGCTTTTCCAACGTTTGGATTACGTCAACTACAAACGTCCCATCTGTCATCTTCGGGATGCCCAGTGTTAGCCCGGCACCTTTCAAAATCACGCCGGCGGCACCGCCAGGTGTCACGGCGTCGCCTGAGCCCCGAACCATCCGCCCGCCTCCTTGGCCCTTTGGCCAAGATACTTCCAAAGGGGACGATGACGAGGGCGATAACAATGAAGTGCTGCTGCCCTATCCGTATTATCCAGACGACCTCCCGTGGTTTTACCGAAGTCCCGACCAAGACCCTGTCCTGGTTCACGGATTTCATTCTAGAACCCACGACGACGCAGGTCGAGGGACGCCCGTTCCCGTCCTCCCTTGCTGGGCGTGGTTTGTATGGTTCTGTCCTCCGAACATCGGTGGTCTTGTTCTCCGGGACTTTCACCGTCCCGGCATCTATCCACCGTAAGCATTCTCCAGGTACTTGCTGTTGATGCCATGAGGTAGCTGTATCGAGGCACAGCCAAGGCCGAGGCTCAACAAGTAAGCCCGAATCTCTGCTTGCTTCTGTGACGGATCTCGGGCCCCCCTGTCTAAGAGGGACTCCTTAAGGTGGTGACTAGGTCGGGGTGAGGTTCGGTAGAGCCAAAGGGTCTACAATAAGTGCACAAGCAATTGCCTCAACAGTAGGTGTGGGATACCGCCTATATTGATTACTGAGGAAGCTACTATGAGTGCCAATAGGCGGTAGGGTTCGTGAACTATATACTAGTTTCCTCCCGACTGCTCGAGGTGCTCGCACCTCGATCATCCCATAGCTGTCAGGAAGCCAGGCCGGGCTCGGATGGGTTCAAGTTAGAGTGAAGAGGTACGAGCTAAGCATGCGAAGAGTGTATGCAGTTTGGTAGCCAAGTGTGTAACGGGCTGAGCCCCTGACAGGCCTCGTCGACCCTCGGCCAACCCTAACCCTCGTTGCGTACCCCTGAATGTCAACACCAATATCGCGGGCAGCGACTTCTATCGTGCCTGCCTCTTTCGGGTTGTTGCCTCCCTCTAGTCAGGCAGAGGCCACGTCATCCATTTTACTACGTTCTTTCTCTTTCCCTTTCTTTTCTTCTTTTTCTTTCTCTTCAAGATTGGAGGTACTCGTAGAGTCGTCACCAACAGTTGGAAATACACTCTTGGACCGTTACAAAGTGAAGGTAGGGTGCCAAGGTGATTGCATTGAACTCGGTTCTTCCAAACCATCCTCGACCCCTCTCCTTATTATCCTCCGCTCGGTATAATATTCCTCCCTCTTACTACCGCCCCCTCCCCTACCTTCGCTCAGCTTGCGCTTCTAAAGCCCCTGAGTTGCGTACGAGGTGCGCAGCCACTACCTATCAGTTAGCGGACGGATGAGGGCAAGAGGATGGTCGAATGCGGAGTATATTGAACTGGTGCGCAGCACCTTGAATCCACATACATACCATACCATACCATACCATACCCTACTGCTGGTCAGAGCATTTGGCGATATTGATACTGTGAATTGGGGGAGGAACGAAGACTTCAACAAGTCATGGCTCAAGGTGGCTCCGGAGCTCTCTGCAAGGCACACTCCTCAAACAAATGGCTCTGGCCCTCTGCTCAGGTCCTCACCCTCTCCAGTCTGCACTGAACAAAAGAACGTTGATTGCTGTTGTCGTACCACCCTGCCTGCTGCCCAGGAGCCCCTGAGTGGACGCCCCTGGTAGCTTTATATACGTGACGTGGCTCGCACGTGAGAAACTTCACCAAAATGAAAGCAACGTTAGATATCCTCCACGGCCTCCCCCTATACAGCAGTGGGCCCGAATGACAAGCCCCCTGAACCCCGGTGGTTCCCGCCTCAGTTCAATATATAGGTTTTGAAGTGGCCCGTTCGCTGATATGGCCCGTTCCCTGATAATATACGTTACCTTTTCCTCCAACATATCATCAATAATTTTGTGTTTTATCAACCATGCTTTCATTCCGTACCCATCACATACGACCATAGATGGTAGAAAACTCGGGATCCCGTCCGCTCTCCCATAGATAACCTGCCAATCGCCAGACTAGTAGTTGGGTCGGTGACGACCAGCGAATCCCTGGTGTTGTATGTTTTTCGAATTTTATTTTGCTCCCCTTACCCACCCCTTTTTGCTCTGACGCTTGGTCCCCTGCAAGCCAAACATGATCATGCTGCACTAGGTGCCTTGTTACGAGCAACAGAGGAGGTCTCGCCTTCTGAGCAGGGAACAGTCGCCATGCTTCATCCACCATGATACACAATGAGAACAAGAAGCGAGCTTGTCATCAACACGCACACGCGAAGTAAGACTTGCTGGTCAAATCCCTAGACATCGGCGGCAACTTGGCGAACTCCCTCAACTCTGAATCGCGAATACAGGCATGGTAAACCAGGACTCCTGCTCCACAACCAATGCCCACCCACGATTACCTGGCCAATGGTGAGGCGAGCGCGTTCCGTCTGCCGGAGAGGGGAATGAATGTCCGCGGAGGAGCCTATTCCATTGCGGGACGGAATTTGAGGCCCCGCGTTGTTTGGAGAGGGTCATTCCGTAAAGTCCGTGCTATATCGAAATAGATTGACTTGTCACTCCCGCCCGGGTCGTGACCTTTCGATCAATGACATCAGGCTTTGGTCGGCCCGTCGTCGGCGATGGCCATAGGCACTTGAACTGCACTTAAGCTTCTGGGAACGGCGCTGGGGTTTCTGTTAGCTGTTGCGAGAACTCCAATGCATCAACCCCGTGGCCTCAAAGAGTTCTCGAACAGAATGAAGCCAGCACTTACCGCCGCCATCTTTGCCGGAACGGCTCTGTCCTTGCCAGTGGCCGCAGCTGACGGCCCCGTCTCGACTCCGTCTCCAACAGCCCTCCAGCGGGGAGCCTACTGGATCCGGGCCGTTGCCCCTCCCAACTATCACAAGTACCTGCAGACGATCCCCGCCAACGTCCCCGGCACGGCCGTGCTCGAGTCGCACACGACAGCTGGGCAGTTCAATATCGAGGACGGGCAGCTCGTGAACAAGGTGTCGAACCCGCCGCTGTACATGTGGGTGGAGGAGCCGGCGGACAAGGCTAACCCGCCGCGCACGCTGGCGACCTTCTTCAACACGACCAAGAATCCGTTTGGTACTTTCGCGTGGCAGGGGATACCCTCACGTGGTCGGTGCCAAGCATCCAGCGGCAGAACACGGCGGCGTGGTTGGTGTGCGCGAAGCAGGCTCTGTTTGTCAGCACGGGCGCGTACGGGTATCAGACACCGTCGGGTTGTGCGGATCAAACGGTGAGTGGTGCTTCTCGTTGCTGGTGTTGAGAAAAGAACAACTCGAGCAAGCCAACTAACTGGCATCTGTCAGATCCACTACTACAACGACAAGACGGCGAACGAATGAGCAGGAGGAAGATGGAGTATCCGAGGGCCGCGTCATTGAGAGGCTCATGCTGGGTGCCAAGCCGTTGTAATTTTGGAGGCTGCCGGAAGGAACCGCATTCGTCCGACGACCTTCTGCAGAATGGCCATTGTTTGACCGTTGTCTTGCCTACTGTTCACGCTCGATACTAATGGCGTCGTACGAGAAGATGTACTTCCAGATTGGCGGGCATTTCTCGATCGGGAATGGGTGGAACCGGCGATTCGCGAGGTGCAGCAGGTTCCCACCCACAAAATGTGGGCTCAAGGGTTTGCCATTCAAGGCCGGCATTTCTTGTCACGCATTGGTGGGGCTCCGGATCTTGGCGACCCGTATCCGCTCGAAACGAACCCTGGAAATTTCGAAATGAACCCAAGGTAATCCATGCAAATAACATCATCTCTCCTGCTTCCAGAATCCGGTCATGTTACTTTGTCGGTACTCTGCAAGGCACTTTTGCGAAGGCCAGTGTTCGACAGCCCCGCAGAACCACCCGCCATCCGATCTCCGGTGCTCGAGCGATGCAAGAGTGCATGGCACTGCTTTGCCGAGCCTGTCCAAGCCATTGATCCAAGTTTCTTTCAGCGCAGGCCAGGGATCACTTTCCGTTTTCTGCTGCCAAGATGACCGCCAAGATGGCTGCTCAGGAGACAGCTCGGCCACTCACATCCCTCCGGCTCCCTTCAGTGGGCCACAACACCACCGCCGAGACATTGCACCGCCCACCGACGCCGAGAAAGCCAAGCGCCTACCGAGAAGACCAAGCCAGAAGGAGGCCCCTTTCGCATCATGCCCCAGCCCGCCACTCCACCCTCCATGCGAGACCATGTTTCTTCTGCTCTCTTGACAACAAGTGACAACGCCCAAGTCACTGTCGTCGTCGATGATGCTGGCGATCACCACGCTCGTTTGAAACCAACGCTCGTTTCCCTTTCGATTCTCCCCTCGGCCTTTGTTACCAGAACACCGTCTTCAAACTTCGATACCTTTTTTTTTTTCAGCCTTTGAGCCTTCGAACCCAGTCTTCTGACCCTTCTCGCTCGCGATATCCGCAGTTGACCGAGGATACCGGTACCTGAACCGAACAATATGGCGCCTCCGTCGCCGTCAAAACGCCCATTACGATGGCTGACAGCAGCCCTCGCGACGAGTTGCCTGCTTCCCGTCGTCAGCGCACAGTACTACAAGATCGGCACCTCAGGTTCGTTGCTGGAAGATGCCAGTGGACCGAGAGAGCCGACTGACTGGTAACAGACGAGATCCGCGAATCCGCACGAACACTCGCCTACGAATGATGCTTCAGTACAAGGGAAACCAGAGTGGTGAAATCCCGGGTATCCTTCCAGGGCCACCGACAGAGCACAAGGGCGACTACTACTGGTGGGAAGGAGGGGCCATGATGGGGACATACATCGACTACTGGTTCTTCACGGGCGACCCGAGCTACAACCACGTTATCATGGAAGGCATGCTGCACCAGGTTGGGCCAAACGCCGACTACATGCCGCCAAATCACACCGCGTCTCTCGGTAATGACGACCAAGGATTCTGGGGCATGTCCGCCATGCTTGCCGCCGAGAACAAGTTCCCCAACCCGCCAGAAGACAAGCCGCAATGGCTCGCCCTCGCCCAGCCGTCTTCCACACGCAAGCAGCTCCCGACCGGCATGATGAGACTTGTAACGGCGGTCTCCGGTGGCAGTCCCGCCCACGAACGCGGGCTACAACTACAAGAACACGATCGCCAACTCGTGCTTCTTCAACCTCGGCGCGCGGCTCGCGCGCTATACCAACAACCAGACGTACGCCGACTGGGCCGAGAAGACGTTCAACTGGCTGTGGGACGTCAACTACATCGACCACGACGAGTGGCGCGTCTACGACGGCGGGCACGTCGAGCACAACTGCACAGATATCAACAAGGCTCAGTTCAGCTACAACGCCGCCCTGCTGCTGCACGGCTGTGCCTTCATGTATAACTACACCAACGGCAGCGAGGTGTGGAAGGGCCGTGTCGACAACCTGCTCAACAGCATCCTCCGCGACTTCTTCCCCGACGGAATCGCTTTCGAGCTGCCCTGCGAGGGCCGCCAGGGCGCCTGCACCGCCGACATGTTGAGTTTCAAGGGCTACGTGCACCGCTGGATGTCGGTGGTCACAAAGGTGGCGCCCTACACGCGCGAAAGGATCCTGAAGGTGCTGCGAACGTCGACCGAGGCGGCCGTGAAGCAGTGCACCGGCGGTGAGACGGGCAGACGATGTGGGTTCTACTGGTCTAGTGGTGTGTATGTGGACCCGGCCGTGGACAAGACGAGCGGCGCCGGCGAGGCCATGAACGTCCTGGCAGCTGTGTCGAGTCTGCTCATCGACCAGGCACCTGCCCCCGCGACCAACGCCACCGGTATCAGCAAGGGCGACAACAACGCTGGTAGCCGGAGCAGGGGCCCGACGCAGCAACTGGCGCCAATCACAACCGCAGACAGGGCTGGTGCGGCAATTCTGACCATGCTGATCTTGGGAGGCGCGGTTGGCTCGTGGAGCTGGATGAGCTTTGGTGATTAAGAGGTGGAAACAGACAGAACACCGAGAACTGTGATATCTTTTTCTCGTACATATTACGCACGATTTCTCTTGCAACCTTTTCCTTGATTCTCTGCCTTTCCGCATAAACACCGCGGAGCACTGGGACGGCGTCAGACGGGGTCAGTTGTTGCTTGTTTATTTTGGTTCTTTGGGGGCGGGGGGTTACAGTGACTTGCTAGTCGAGATAGGCGATATCCAGCTGACTACTCTGCATCAAGCTGTGCATCCATCCGGCGGAGTGACTGTGTCTGTCGTCAGATTATCCCAACATGTGTCACAGGACGTTCTGGCAACGGCAATGGAGGGCTTGTCCAGACCGAGCTTGAGGATAGAATATCGGAGGGTGGCTCCAGTCCGCAGATGCTCGAGAAGACCGTTAGAAGTTTCCTCAAGGTACGAGGTACTACTTCACCCTGCCGTCTCCTCAGCCGCTGTGATGAGGGCCATCTCCCAGGAAGCATGGCTTCAAGACCGCCGAAGAACCAGTGCACAGAGATGATTACGACCAGCTTTCACAGAACAACCCCATGGATCAGTCCAGGCTGGTGTTGACATCGCTGATGCTGCTGCCTGCATACGGTATGCAGCTCAAAAACACCCTTACTACCGGGGCGTGACCAACTCCCGGCCTTAAAGCCCTCAGTATCCATGCATAAAAAAAAAAAATGAAGTCACCAAAGTCTTGTTCTAGTGCCTGCTGTCCGCCTAAAACTTCTCACTTTCCCCTCCTCTTGGGGTGCCGGGTATGGATATCATCCAAGCCTTCGTCTGCCTGCTTTAGCGAGGTATATATAGTAGAGCGGCTTGCCTCTTTACCAGCATAATGGATCCGGACTGCTACCACCTCTCAATCCTCATGTTTGCCGCCTTCGCCACACCTGAATCGGCCATGAACCGACCTCCCCAACCCCCCGCCACCTGGTGGCTCTTCAAGCGAGCCGTTTGCCGCCGTCACAAAACCGCAAAGACAAGAAACTCCCGGGCGTCAAGGAAACCATCACCTACCTATCGCTCCTCGTGCCGGCTTACGCCCAGTCCATCTCGTTCGTCGGCGGCGACCTGTCCGACCGGGCGCCCTACGGCTTGCCCGTCTCCGACTTCTTCTCAGCCGTCTCCGACCCCACCGCGGCCTCCAGCTTCGGCATCCCCGGCTACGACACCTCGCTGCCCGCGGGCTCTGCCGTCGACGCGGGCCGCGACAAGATCCGCGGCTGGAGCGTGCACGTCGGCGTCACGGCCAACGTCCCGCTGACTAACTCGTCTGACAGCGCCGTCGACAAGGACCTGACTGTGGATGCGACCACGCTGGCGATCCAGCCACCGGCGGAGGTGAGGGGGTTTAACAGCAGCGCGTGGAGGGTTTGTGCGGTCGTGTTTACGGCGGGGCTGAAGACCGGCGGGACCGTCAAGACAGATGGGAGTTGTGAGGGCGCGCTGCCCCAAGAGTGCATCCGTCAGATGCAGGTGAATGCGGTGGCGGGAAAGGAGGGCAAGGGAGGCGGATGTAGGGATTTGGCCGTGCCGGAGAGCTGCGCGGGGCGTGTCAGGGGGTGGTCGGGGGACTGGCTTCCGTGAGTTCAACCTTTCCTCTGTTTTATCGACTCAACCTTGGAGGTGGTGGACTGATGGGTGGCGGCAGCGATCGACCCCTTCCGCAACAGCTCCCTGATGGCCGAGCGCAGGTCTGTGTTCTTCGCCGCTGGCTTCACGCCGACCAAGCAGGGCAACGTGTCTGCGCTGAGGGCGGCCGAGAGACATGTGTGGCCGTTGATGCTGATCTGGACGCACTTTGACGAGGACGGCGAGGTGCAGGATAGTGCTGGGTATCTGTCGTGTGCCAAGTCGGCAGAGTCGAAGAGACTGGCAAGCGAGGGTTGGATGATTCTGGCGCTGAGCAGATTCGCATTGCTGGTTCTGACCATGGGTGTCTCTTTCATTGTTCTGGGTCCTTAATTGAAGGGAAGTTATGTGCTCTCGGTGGTGCTATTTGCGTGGTCTGGAGGGAGGAACGTAAGTGGGTTCGCAACAACAACAAAGGAGCGCTTGCAGCAGGCAGGAGGAGTTGGGATGGGGTTGTTGTGGGTAGAAAAGCCAGGCTGTATTGTACAAGGAAGAAATTGTCTTGAGCAACTCGATGTGAGTTTAGTTCTAAGTCGAAACTTCAAAATTACTATCCGTTGGCATTACCAGATACCTACCTACCTTAGGCCCGGGTGCTCATCCGGACACTGGTAGGGGAAAGGAAGCTTCTTGATGTTGAGTCGTCGTTGGTTAATCAAGCAGCAGTGAAGCGACCCACCAATCCATCAAGGTGCCCACTCCCTCCCACCCTCCCCGCTGAAAGCGCCCCGCAGCGCCTGGAAGCTTGCATCGCAAACCGAAATTTTTTTGGACTTGCGATTCTGGCGAAGAAACAACAAACGAAACTCGCCACATTCGCGACCCAAGATGGATTCGCTCATTCGGCCCAATGCGTGGGTGGCTCTCAAACTTCCATCTGGCATGACGAAAGTCCTTCAGATTGCACCCAACACGTACGTTTACGCGGGCCGCTTTGGGTTCACTGGACTGTTCCTCAATGGCCGAAGTTGACGATGTCCTCGCAGAACAATATCCCTCGGGAAATACGGCTCCTTCCCCTCCAACCTGATTATTGGGCGCCCATACCACCTCACCTTTGAGCTACAAGACAAACTTCCCGACGAGAACTTCTCGCGCCTCCGCGTTGTCCCCGCCTCCGAGCTCCATGCAGAAGTCATCGCCGAGGAAGAAGCCGAGGGCTGCTCAACACCAGCAGCCGGCGCAGCCGATGCCGTGATCTCCGCAACCGAAGGGGAAGAGTTCAGCCTAGTTGACGACAAGGGAAACGTTGTTGCGCGCTCGAACCGCGAGATAATCGACGACAATGCGCGCCAGACCTTGACGCAGGACGAGATCGAAGAGCTGAAGAGGGAGGGCAATAATGCCGGCAAGGATGTCATTGCGAAGCTGCTGCTCTCACACACCGCGCTGGACCAGAAGACGAGTTTCAGTTTGGCCAAGTACAAGCTGCTCAAGACGAAGAAATACATTCGGCGATTCCAGGTCCTGCCGATCGACGTCGCCACCTTTGCGCACTGGCAGTTGGAGGAGAGGGACGCCAGCAAGATCATGGATATGCGGGCCGAGATGATTGGGCTTGTGGGCTGCTGGGGTAACGTGCACTATGGGGGCGACGACGTCTACCTTGAGGATCCGAAGGCGAGGACAGATCAAGGGGAGGACGCTTGTGTACCACTTCAGGAGGATCTCCTCCGTGGGAGATGGTTGGTAGTGGACGATACATGCGGCCTCTTGGTGGCTGCAATGGCCGAGAGGATGGGCGTTCTCTACGAGAACGGGAACACTGAGGGGAGGGAGGAACACGAAAACGGCGCGGAACAAACTACGGAGAAGCCACAGGAGCCTGAAGCCAGCGCACCGATACCGGAAGCCGCTCAGAAAGACGGCGACGTAGAAATGACCGATGCCCAAGCAACGGGGTTGAAGCGCAAGAGCGACGGGAAACCGAAGCAACAAAAGCTACGGCCCTCCGACTTTGCAGTCCCCTACTCTCAAACCAACACCATAACAGTCATCCACGGCGCCAGCCAACCGAACCTCTCGCTCCTCAACTACTGGGGCTTCGACATCACCTCGCCCAACCATCCGCCGCACCCCCTGCTCAACCACCTCCTCACCCTCACCTGGCTCCAGCTCCTCAAGCCCGAACTCGATACCTCCTACTCCACCCCACCCCTCACCGCCGCTCCCGAAACCCTCGCCTCATGGAAGCCCAGTCGCCGCGGCAATTTCCACCGCAAGCGAAGAAGATACGCCCGCATCCGGCACATCGTTGATTCCACCCGCGCAGGCAACTTTTCCGGCCTGGTGTGCGCCAGCACAATGGACCCGATCAGCATCCTGCGGCACACCCTACCCCTCCTTGCCGGCGGAGCGCCCGTCGCCATCTACTCCCCCTCGGTGGAACCGCTGGCAGCGCTCGCGGATTGCTTCAGCGTGCCGCGGCGCACGGCGTGGGTCAGCGGCAACGTGCCCGAGATCGAGGGCATGTCGAACGAGGAATTGGAGCGGTGGCAAGGGAATGAGCGCTTCCCGCTAAACCCGACGCTGCTTCAGGGCGTGTCAATCCAGACGAGTCGCGCGAGGAAGTGGCAGGTGTTGCCGGGCAGGACGCACCCGCTGATGACGGAGCGGGGCGGCGCGGATGGGTTTGTGTTTACTGCGTGGAGGGCTAAGCCGGCTGAGGGCAAGGTCGCGGCCAAAGGGAAGTTTAAGCGGAGAAAAGTTGAGACGGAGTCGGGCGCGGCTACTCCTGCTGCTGCGTGAAGGTTATACAAAGAGGGCATGCTCAAGTAATAGAGGTTTGGGATCTGGATTGCATGTTGGAGTCACTGGATACCTTTGTATAAGTAGGATTGATCTTTGGTTGCGAATCGCGACTGTTTTCCGCCCTGCGCCGAATGCTCCGGCGCTCTATCATGGTGCCCTTTCAATTGTCAAGTGCTTTCCCCCCTTACAGCCCCTTGCCCATAAACTTGCGCTTCGTAAAACTCAACCACCACTTGCTCGGCTTGGCGTCGCCCTCGTCGTATACCCTCGCCAATAACCTCGTCGCCAGTTCTTGCTGACCTGCGACATGTACTGCCGGAGCACCTCTGCGTCTTGCCTGTCGGGGGGGCTCGTACATCTGCAACAGCCGTCAGCATGATCACTATCTCTCCCTCACGCGATCGCTACCATATGGAGCATACCTGATTCAGCGGCCACGCCGGGTCCCCCGGAATCGCAAAGTTCAGGTCCAGCGCCAGGTTCATGACATCCTTGGTCGCCTCGCGCAGCCGCCGTCGGGCGGATCTTGGTCAGGCAGTCCGACACGAACCAGATGCCGTACACCAGCAGCCGGTCAGCGGGGCCCTGGATCTCGAAGTTGCGGAAGAAGGTGTTGGCCCGGAACAGCGCCAGTACCTCGTCCAGGATGTCGTAGCTCTCCGAGTTTCGGGTCTGGCGACTCATTGGGCGGGAGAGGAGGGTCGGGGAAGGGGAGCGGGTAGACGGGGCCCCGGATCTTGGTGCGCAGGGGGAACAAAGGGAAGTTGCCTATCAGCCGCGGGGCGGGCTCGGAGGTGTTGAAGATGGAGTTGTAGGCCTGGGATGGGGCAAGGGGTGGTTAGTGATGGCGATTCAGTACTGGCCGTGAGAGCGAGTGGATGGCGGCCTGGAAGGGAGCGGAAGCGCGCGGTTGAGGGCAAGACTCACCGGCATCGTGGGCAACTACACGCGCCTGTCGGGAGCTCCTAATCTGGGAAAGCTGAGGATGTGTTGTTTAGCAGCTCAATCGCAGCCTTGCGGGGTCGTTCTCTGTCAAAGGCCCTGACGTCGCCTGCGGGGCTCGCTTGTGTGGCTGAAGCTCTTGGCGTAGGCACAATTAATGCCTCAGGCATCCAACCCGGTGTGTCATTGCAGGCAGCCACACTTTCTTGTGTGAGATGGTGGGTTCCAGAGGTCGGCGCCTAATTGGCCGGCTTACGGGCGGCTAAGGCCCCCGGAGTCTCATGACACGGAAGTCGCGGTCATGCGAAACACTTCTGGTACCCTCCTTCGTCGAGACGAGGATTGTCAGAGAGTGCCTTTGTTGCTCTAGATTCATTGCGTGATGCTAGATTGGTAGGCCTGTCCGAGACAGAGGCTGAAAGTAGTGCCACGCCGATTGCTGATTTTCCAAGGTGTGGCCGAGGGACAAAGGGACCTGCTCTGGTGGGCAACGTCTGCCTAACCGAATTCAGCGAACGTCACGGGATTTCGTGTGCTAGCGCGTTGTGGCACGGGCCAAGCCCCCGGATTTGTTGGCTCAGCATTTTCGTCGCCACACCATGCCAGGGCGGGCTCCGGGTGGGATGGGGTCCTGGCCGTCCCCCGCTGGTCGCGTTGGGCTTCTTAAACCCAAGCATTTCTGCCAACCCTTGCCAAACCTGCAAAGGAGACACTTTCGCCGCCACACGACGACGAACTCTTCGTCTTTGCCGGCACTCGGCGGCATATTGCACTTTGGAAGCCAGATTTCTGGCCGCATTCGACTGATTTCGCTGACGGCCGCATTTTTCATTTCATTGTTCTGCGATTCCGTCGTGGCGTTCCGGTTGCGGGGCTAGATCGCGACGGACAGCACAGGGCGTGTGAATCCACCCCCCGGCAAGGCGACCGACCAGCCTTCCTCTTCGATGCTCACAGTTGAGTAAGTCGCGCCTTCGCATTTTCAAGCCAAAATTCAGTGGACACGAATCCTCAATTGCTCTCCCCGCAAAGAACGCTTTCCGCTAATGCGCGCCGTGTCCTGACCCCAGATCCTTGCTCAGCAGCAGCTTCATCAGTCAGCTGCGCGCCATCGTCTCCATGTCGACATCGCGCGACGGCTCCAGTCCGCCGGAGCACGGACTGCCCACCGAGCGCGACCACCAGACTCAACCTGCGCAGACCAAACGGCGATTATGCAGGAGGCCCATCACGCGGCCCGAACCGGGCTCGCTCTACGACATCATGCACGAGCATGCCGGCACATCCCTCTACGTCGTCCCGATCTGCTGGACCGATCAACATTCCCGTCTGCTCGGCGCGCGGTTTCACGAGCGCCCCGCCATCGTCAAACCGGTTCCCGATCCGGCACCTGGAGTGTGGCTTGAGCCATCCAGGATGGCCCAGATGTTGACATCCGAGATGCATAACCTTGTCCGGGAGGACGCGACACCTGCCCGTGCCTTCTGCAAGAACCACGCCATTAAGCGCATCATGTCGACACTCTTCCCGACAACGCTATCGCACCCAAGACCGGTGCCGAATTGAACCTCTACTTTGGTCATCGCGTCTTCAGGAAAGTTGTTCGCATCCCCTGCATTTGGAAGAGCCCTAGCAATGTCGACGTTTCCTTCGACTCATGTCCGACTCTGCCGTCAACATCTTTTGGCCAGGCGCCGAAGGCTGGTGGTCGGGAGGCCGGCATGCCGATGCTCGCATATATCAACAAAGCGCAGCTTGCTGCTATCCGCAAGAACCTCTATGGCATTGTTCGCGGGCCCGAGAACACCACCAACGAGCCTGTAAGTAGGCTTCAGAAGCTGCGGTCCAAGATGCTGGTACCGGAAGATGCCGACCACGACCCCTATATCGTTGCGATCCTCCTGGCCATGGCGCAAGCCCACTTCTACCACGAGTCGTCATCGCGATCTTCGCCGCAATCGTCTCAGGGCGGCCGCAAGTCTGTTCGCATCGCCACCAGTGTTCCGTGATGTTGAGGTCCAGGTTATCACGCACGACGACGGCAACGACAGCAGCCCAAACTTTGTCATCTACACGGCTGTTGTGACGGCTACCTTCCTCAAGCGCTTCATGTACCCACAGAAAGCGCCAGAATCCAAGTCGGACGAGGACATCAACACTGGCATGGACATCAGCTACACGCCAGTCAGCTTCTGGCCAATCCTCGGCCTGAAGGAACGCCTTTCCCGCGCCCTGGGCCACGAAATCGCCAGCGACTCGATATACGACGATCCGAACTACATCGGCCTCTGGGATCCGCTCCTGGAACCCCAAGTCGAAATCCGCCCGGTGTATCAACCCGTCAGCCTGAAGCGCAGGAGGGGCGCAGAGAGGCAACCGCTGTCTCAGGTGCTGAACAGCAGCTTCGAGGAGGAGGTCCCGAGCAGCCAGGAAGACCGGCCCGTGATTAGTCCTGCGGCTAAGAGGAGGCGGACGGCGAGGTCGGTGAATCCACTAGAGGTGTGTTGACAGAGGATGGAGAAATTATGAGGTCGATTTGGATGCGCCTTCGGTTCTGTGGAGGCGTCGGTGATGGTGCTTTTTGGAAGGTGCTCAGCTCTGGGCAATGGAATGTGACTTGAGATGGTTATGCATAAGTTTGGTGTGAGGGCATGAAGGAAAGGTTATGGTACCGATGGAATGAGGCATACTATGGTATGTCGGTATGGCACAATACCCTTGACAAGAGGTGGGATGTTAGAGGAGTTTGGGTTCCAGGTTATAGTTACGGTACCTGGCATGGGAATTGCCATGGTCATGGACGTGGCTATCATGATGCATTGCATGAGGCGCTGGCTGGGTTTGTTATGAAAGGTACTTGGGATCGAGGCAAGCAATGCCTTATGAACTCGTGTTCGCGGTTTCGTTGAGAACGTATTCTAAAATATCATTGCTTCACTTTGTCTTTGCCTTTTATCCCACACTTGCAATGTGTGTCCCCCCTTGCCTTTCTATACCCCTCTAGCGACTCCAACCTCCTCGGCCTCGGTCGAGTCGCTAGAGCACTTGACTCGTCCGGTATTGTTTATCATCAGCAGCGGGTCTCAATAGCCGTCCAAGAGTGGGTTTGCTTTCCCACTGCTGAACCCTGATCTTGGTCAATCCTGCAAGGTCTGATGCCAGGGGTTCGTCTCTCGGGGTGCCCCTGCCAAAGCACCACCTGCGGGAATGACATCAATGCGTCGATGAGATCAGATGGGGAGACTGGAATTCGAAGCCTCATGTCTTGGCATCTAATGCACGGTTGCTGTATATTCAATTGGCCTAAGATGGTTGACGTTGGGTTCGAAGTTTGCGGGGCCGTGGTGCCTATTGGCGTAACTCATGCCTCTTGTGATTCTTAGTAACTTGGCGGAGTCGGCAAGCTTCTTTCTACGTCCTGCACCAGAATCTACGATAGAGAGAAGCATTGATGCGTGCCTCGACGAGGATTGGGCTACTTGAGCAATTGTTGACACGGTTGTTACTCACTTGACGCCCTTGAGCTCCATACGACCCTCCCTGTTCACATTACCATGGACGAAGGTAAGCACATGGGATACCACGCTGCTCATCAATTCACCGATCGTGTCTGAACCCGTTTTGTTGGGGCTACGAAGCTTCATCATGCCCATACTGATCGAGTCTACACTGAATTGAGCCTTGATTGCACCATCGGACCGTTTACTAGCAATCATCTTCACATGATTCTGTTATCACCATGTTGGTACAGCCGCTAAAATCTTGCCTGCATCTGTTCCTGCGGTGGTAAGGGGTATACTTAATCTCTCACATCGAAGTCCGCGTGCGATCGTCGCAGAATATGCTGTTGATGAAAGGGACTATGAGTTGCACTCGGCCGCCCTTCAACTTGAGAGGGGCATGAACCCCTAGGATGCCCTACAGGTTGGGCGCTGGATTACACTTGCATCCTGACAGGGGGTTGAGACCTCATCGTCGTGGGACGAGCAGCTTGACTGTCACCAAGACAACACAATACAGGCTGATTCCCTAGTCACAAAACAGATTACTGTTGAGTAAGTCAGACTCAGGATCAATGTCGGGGCAAACGAGCCCCCATAGCCAAGCATTACTGCTCTCCACAAGCCCACTTCCCATGCTCAGGCTGAAGTATGCTATGAGGGAGCATTCTTGATTTCAAGACTGCGGGTGAAGGAGGCTGGGAACGGGATATTCCGTGCAAGGACCAAGGGTAAGATTAACTGATGGCGATCAACAGAGCAAACATGGGGTCTGTCATCATGTCCCGGGGAAGGGTGATGCAGGGGCGAAACCAACCGCACGTGCCGTGGAATGTGAAAGGTACGTTCCCAACCAGCCTGATCAGCAATGTTGGTGGTGGCTCATTATTGAGCTGAGACTTGGGGTATTGCGAAGCGGCTCGTACGTTGTCCATCACATGTCTCAGCTCTGTCATTGCGAGAATGCGCAGCAAAAGTGTTGCAAGCCGAAAGAGGGTGGGGTTTGTCGTATTTCGACTCAGCCCAATGGTGAATAATTTGGAGTAGCTTGCGGGGGCATACCCGTCGTGGATGGCGTCTCCAACCAAGGAACGTCGATGGAGGGTTAAATCCACGGTCGGACCGTTTGTTGCGCCGGTGGTCTTGATGCGCGCGGTAATCCATAGTGTGCGCAGGTCCGCTGGAGAGTTCGACAAAGCGGGAGCCTACCTACAGGCAGAACTCGGTGTCTACCATGATTCTTGATCTACCAAGCTACAGTTGATGTGCTGCCAAGGAGGATTCCCGTTCACGGGCGAGTCGCCGTGGAGTATTCGTGTTCCCAAAAAGATTCGGGTGGAGGGAAACGGCGGTCTGGAGGCGGTAATTGCCCAGGCCAAGAGACCGGCTGCTTCCGGTACCGCCGAAAGGGCCGAACGCATTTTCTCCATCGGCACTCGTCGAGTGTATGCCTTTGAGGCTCTGCCCGTGTTGCTTGAACCATTTTGTTGTGCTCAATCAATTTGTATTCAGAAATGTCGTGCAACCAACCCTTAGCCGGCGTCGAGGGAAGATGGACAATGCTGGAAGGAGCTTGGAGCTTTGAGCAATCCAGCATCAAAATCGAAAACGGTCTCAACTGACCCGCCAAGGCACGCCCTGCGTTCTCCATGAGCTTCCTCGTTCGTTCGATGCCCAGGAGAGAGAAAAACTGAGAAAGTAGGTGCGCAAGTGACCGACAAATGTCGGTCGTGATGTCCCAATGGGGAAGAAGACCCCGACTTCCCCGCATTCATCCCCAACTGCCTGCCTGCACCCCACACGCGCGGCTGCTGCTTTCCCTGGCTGACAGTGGGTTCAGGTGCCCACTTCCACTACTCATCCCGCGTGTGATGCCTGCCCTGCCCTGGGGTGTTTGTCCCATGTTCGCAGCCTCCACGCTTTCTCTTCCAAGAACCCCATTTCCGTCGATTCGGCACTCAGTTACAGCGGAGCACGGCAATATCCAACGAAGTACAGTACACGACACTCTGCACCCAGGACGCAATATGACCGACGTCATTGGATGTCGCATTGGATGTCGCATTGGCAGCCGCCCAACAGCATTCCTTGGGATCGCCCGTGCAACGAACGATCCAATTTTACCGTTCTACACCATCGAGCCATGTTTGGCCCACATCGCTCATGGTAAGCGCCCCCTTCTTTCCCTCAACAGAGGGAAAAGGAATTATTCTGTTAGCCGCATCCCGAACCCTGCTGTCGTCGGTTTGTACGATCCCTCCATCCCTCCTCCAGGCCCTGCGTGTTCGTAGACGCCAGGGCCGCGTGCTGGACAGCATCTGCACTAATGCAGGCCTGCCCTGTCGCGAGCTGTGTTGCCGAGGCTTACCCCTAGCGCCAGGCACAAAAGTTTCTCTTCACATGCTTCGTCTGTCCGACGCTGAGACGGCACAGCTTGCGCAGCCAGATATTGAACCGGGGTTTGGCAGGCGACGTGACAGTGCCGATACGATCTTGAATCGAAAATGCGACTGGCTGGCACCTTGCGCTCCCCGTGCCATATCCAGAGAGAATCCCTCCGACGTTCCAAGCAATCTGTTCCCCACGGGGAAAACGGGGCTTGTGATGGAGCCTGCGGCACGTCCTCAGCCGCTGTCTTGCACGAGCCGCCGACGATGGTATCCCAGGTCAGCCCAACACTCCCAACCTACCGCTGTAAAGCGAGGCTGTCTGGCGCTTCTCGCAGGCACTTGCCCATCCTGTCCATGTCTCCATGCCGTCGCCTGGTCACCTGGGCTGCGGCAGAGCCGGCGACTCCCGTCCATGCCCCTGTCCCTGTCCCACTGAAGGGCGAGCAGCGGGGCCCATGGTGTTGTACCAACGTTTGCCAAGCACCCGCCGTTGACTTGGTCGGTGGGCATCTCTAGGAGATTTTCAGAGACATGTGGATCGCGATGAGGATCTCACGCCTCTATATCAAGCGGGCGCTCTGTCCTTTCTCGAGGGAAGCAGCGAGACTGACCAGGGCGTCTTGACTTCTTTCGTCCGGTCCGTCCACCGTTGTTGCTTCGACGCCGAACTCCTATCACAAAGCACAATGAAGGGCATTGCCACTTTAGTGACTGTGGCACTCCTCGGCGGGGTTGCTGCCGCGCCCCCAGAGCCTCCCACAAACGTGGTTGACAAGAGGGCCGCCCCGACCGTCACCATCTCGTCCGGCACCATCGTTGGTGCCAGCCGCCTGGCCACCGAGGCCTTCAATGGCATCCCCTTTGCCCAGCCCCCAGTTGGCCCGCACCGGTTCAAGCCTCCTGTCAAGCTCACGCAGTCCCTCGGTGTCTTCGATGCCTCGGGGATCGCCCCGGCGTGCCCTCAGTTCCTGGCAGACTCGGACTCGAATGACTTCCTGGCCAAGGTCATGACCACCGTCGCGAACTCGCCCCTTTTCCAGAAGGCCCTGAAGATCTCCGAGGACTGCCTGACCATCAACGTCGTCCGCCCGAAGGGCACCAAGGCCGGCGACAAGCTCCCGGTCCTCTTCTGGATCTTTGGAGGTGGCTTCGAGGTAAGTACTGCGAGGGTTTCTAGCGCCTGATAATCACCCACTGACCAGCCACAGCTCGGCTGGAGCTCCATGTACGATGGCGGCCCGCTTGTCAGCAACGCCATTGATATGGGCAAGCCCTACATCTTTGTTGCGGTCAACTACCGTGTCGCCGGGTGGGGCTTCATGCCCGGCAAGGAGATCCTCGCCGACGGCAGCGCCAACGCCGGCCTGCTCGACCAACGCATGGCTCTCGAGTGGGTTTGCCGACAACATCGCAGCGTTCGGCGGAGACCCTGACAAGGTCACCATCTGGGGCGAGTCGGCTGGTGCCATCTCCGTCTTCAACCAGATGGCCCTATTCGACGGTGACAATACATACAAGGGAAAGCCTTTGTTCCACGGAGCCATCATGAACTCTGGCAGCATCATCCCTGCGGATCCTGTTGACTGCCCCAAGGGCCAGGTCGTTTACGATGCGGTCGTGGCCAAGGCTGGCTGCTCCG